>JANZXP010117416.1:0-17385 GCA_027576715.1 Erythroxylum flavicans
TAGCTTTCTTTCTCTCCTTTCTTTCCTCTCCAACGACACTCTCTCCCTCTTCTATCTTCAAATTTTCGTTTCTCTCATTTCACTCTCTTCAATTCACATTTTTGGTCTTCCACTTCACAAGACAACATTTTTTTCCTTCCCTTTTTGCCCTTAATGAATGCTAAAAGTCACATTTACCCTTCCTTTAATGCTTCTTACCTCTTAACCTTAAGTGGCATGCCAAAATTGCCCTTAGGCATCTTACTACTTTAATCTAATTAGCAAATGTGATAAATCCCACTAATACAAAATTTAATTAACTCCAAAAATATTTCTATCGTGACCTTATAATTCATGCGCTTACTCCATAACTATCATACTTATTTTGGAAAAAAATATTTCGGGGCCAACAAAGTGCCACTTTATATTTAATACTTAACTATTGTGAAGTGATTTCATAAAGTAGTCTCTAGTTATAATCAGTTATAAAAGGATTTAAAGGTCATAAGTTCACGAGGAAAATACAATCTTTGTTTTCTATTAGTTCTTATACATATTTATTTTTATTTTTGTTTTCTATGATTAGGAACTAAACTTGTTTAGTGCCTAGGTGTGATGAACCCTAAGTTGTGATAACAATATGATTTGATATTTTATTCAATACAATTTTATTGATTGATTTATTAAGATTTAATTATCTATTTTATTCTTGTTCTAATATATATAGAATATTAGTTCATGATTTGATTTCACATGATTGAGATTAAGAAATTCTCTTGCATGAATAGATCTACCATAATTGGAAGGAGTTATATACAAACCTAGAGATAGGTTAACATAAATCCTCTAAATTAGGGTTAAACTTAATAGTGAAATTCATAAATCAATAATGCAATCCTATAAGTTTTAACTAGAAAGATTAATGTTAATTAACTGATGGGTTACTTGTTTATGGCCTTGATAAAGATACATAAGATAGGAATTTCCACAATCCAATAGTCAATAACATAATTGCATGATAAGAGGCTAATATTTAAGGTTTCTTAGGGGGATTCATCACTTAAGTACTATTATTTTATATCAACGTTTCTTAGTAATTTCCTTGTTCTGAGTTCATTATTATTTTAAATGTTAGTTTATTTAATTTTTAATTAAAATCCACAATCTGATTTAAATGTCAGATAATAGAAAAAGGGCAATTACTAGTACTTATAGTCTTCGTAAGATCGACCTGTACTTGTATGTGCTAGCTATAGCTACATCATGCACTTATGGTTTTAAAATTGATAATTTCTTATAAGCGTAGGACTGTAATTACTAGTACTTATAGTCTTCGTGAGATCGACCTATTCTTGTCTATACTAGCTAAAGCTGCATCGTGCATTTGTGGTTTTAAATTGATAATTTCTTATAGGTGTAAAAAAGTAACAATCACCATATTTGGCCATCAAATAGTGTAACATAAGTTTGAATGAAGTTAACACCTAAAGAAATTTACAATTGTAAGGGCTTGAGGAATTGAGAAAGAAAAAATCAAGCCCTTTTATAACAAGATGATTTTAAGGAAGAACTTTATTGTGGAACAAAAAATTATTCTATTTCAATCAAGGTTATTTTTAGATAAATTACGTTCTTAATGGGCTGGAACCTTTGTTGCAACTAATCTTCTCCTTATGATGTAGTAGAAATTCAAAGCTTAAAGACAGTCAAGTTATTTAAGTTAAATTTCATCACTTGAAACCCTATTATTAAGGTCTCAAAATAGTAAATAATGAGGATATGGGATTGATTGAGCTAATCTATTAGTGATGATATGACTCTAAAGGCAATGAGTCAGGCCAATGACAATAAATAAAGGCACTATTTAGGAGGCAACTCAAAAAATCAGATTTTCTTTTCTAATCCCTTTTTTTGTTTGTTCATTTATTTTATTATGTGTGATTTCTATTTATATGTTAATATCTTTCTCTTTTGCATTTTATTTTGACCCTAAGGAAATTATGGGGTTTAAATGTGATGGAGGAATCATTTTTAAAACATATTTAAATGAGAGATTTTTTTTCAATTCATTCCAAATGAATTATATAGTTATGTATGATATGAGGTTAAACAAGTTGAATATAACGTGGCTTGTATTGAATTGTAAATTAACTTGATGTATAAACTTTAGTCAACATTGGTAGTGAGTTTGAAAGGGAAGTATTAAAATTTTTTAGTAAATGACTTAACCCTTTGAGCTTTTGAACTATATAAGATTGAGACATTTATTTCACTTTGTGTTTTTTTAAAGTGTTGTGTTCCTTTTTTAGGATGTATCTTTATAAATTTCTTTAAATATTTGCAATTATTTGATATTTACATTTTAAGAAAAGGATAAATATCATCTTTGAATTAACACTTCTAGCCTAAATAGCCAACCCGATTTAATATTTCTAATTAGCCACTTAAGCTTTAACAACTCTCTTTCTTTAAAACCAATCATGTACGTTTGAGTCTAAATATGAATATCTTTCCCTAATCTTAGGGGTTAGAAGGAATTTGAATCAAATTACATAATGGGTTTTATGAAAGAGAAATGAAAATCTAAATGTAGGGTTGTGCCTGGTGAATAAATGATATTTTTGCAAAGTGTAAATTAGGGATTATAAGTGGAAATTAGACTTGTACTTTTACATTTGAATATGTCATATGTGAAAAAAATAAAAAAGGGAAATTAGTGTGACATTATAACAATAGTCCGTATTCTTGATGAAGTAAAAGAGGGAATGACGAAATTGTTGAGTATTTGAAGGTATGATGTGGATTATATGTTCCTAATTGCTACTTTTACCTAATATGTGTTTAAAATGCTTTAATAATCTCTTTAGTTTTAACTCTCTTTAGATCAAAAATCTCACCTTTGACCATAACTCTATTTCTCGTGAAAATAAAGACCTTTTTTTAAATATGTGCTTATAATTTAGGTAGTATAGATTTGGTGCATTAATAAATCTATCGTAGTGAATTTATTATAAGAAGAACTAAAGCGAAATATTTAAGTAACTAAAGAGAAATCTTGTGAGAAAATTTTATCAAATTTTTACACTCGCTTTCAAATAAAACTAATATGTTAATTTTTATTTAGATTTTTTTAATGAAACTTAAATATAAGATAATGTATTTACTTAAATCTTCATTAGATTTATATCTTGTAGTCTGTATGTTTCTTTATATCATAATAATTGAATTTAGAGGAGCTTTTTTATTCTTGCTCACTTTAATATGTTTATTGAGGATAAGTAAGAAATAAGTGTAGGAGAACTTGGTAAGAATGTAAAATGTTATATTGTTTTTCCTTAACATTTTTTTTAACTTAGAAAGAAGGTACAATTTACCCCTAAAGTTTATTAAAAAGTATAATAAGGCCTCTATCATAATCGTTGACACTAGTTCCCCATAAAATTTACAAAATGAAATAATTTGTCATAAAAGAGTAACTCCATCACCTTTCCAATAATTGGACATGATGCCCTAGTTATTTTGAAACATATGGCACGTCAGATAAGCTAATTTATCAATCTAGTAGCTGGCATGTCATTTACCAATTAAATTTGTTTTTATAAGGTTTTACTTCCTAATTATCTAAAGAATAAAAGTGTAAAATTTTATTGTGATTACCCCCAAATTGAGCAACACCTATAACTATAGAAATTCCTAACCTAGACGCTCATTTCTCTCTCATATTTCTATGACTATTTTTCATTGTTAATATCCTATATTCGATTTCATCACACCTTATTCACCTACTAACGATTTCATTCAACTTTATTAACCTCTAGTTGTAGCTTGCTTAGAAGATTTAAAGTATTATGGTTTAAATAGGCAGGGTAATCCAATTTTTTGCCTATTTTTTTAGTTTTTAAAGTTCTTGGCTATGAATCAAGTATAATTTATGTATTTATAAGGTCTCCAACGCACACATTTTTAATGTCATTTAAATTTTAGTGAGTGGCCTTTCTGTTTGATGTTGTTTTTTTAGTGTAATTGTTCATAAAAAAAACTTGTAATAAAGTGAGTTGGAATAATGTGAAAAAGAGCTATATATGCTAGGTTACTAACATTTGAATCTAGGAACAAATATAAGAAGAAGAAATGAAAGTTTTACTCTACCTAAATGAGAATAACCAAACCTAATAGAAGAAATAGACACATGACATTGTAATTATTACAACTAATTTTCCAATCCATTACATTATTATGATTTATTATCATATCCTAACTCTGTTTTTCATTTTTAATATAGATTATTTATTTTTATTTATCAATTATGTATGCATTAATTCTTTATGTTTTTATTATATTTCTCATGACAGTTTCATAGTTATTTCTTATTGATGGTTGGTTATTTCCATATTGTTAATTAATGGTTATGTTATTACGAGAATTTGAGAATTTTTTTTGATTGGTTATATCATAACCCATGCTAGAAAAATGCGAAAGATGAGATTGTAGATGTCATGTCATAGATCTTCAACGAACAACAATTCTTCTACCAGTATTCAATGATTATGTAGATTCAATACTTATGTAATGGTTTCATGGGTTAAAAATCATAAACATATGTTTTATAGGTAATCAAAATATCTAATTAGAAAAAATTATTTTATTAAAACATTTACTATGGGAATATAAATATAATATATATGTTAATGAATGGTTCTTTAAGTAATGATTACGAGGTTGGGAGTTAGTTCTTTTATTGATATGATCACCCCTTTATATATAGGGTTGTTCATATTATTCTCAAATTGATGAATTAAAATGCTAACATAAACTAACAATTAGCATTAAGTTAAAAAGGAACAATTGAAGATGAGTGATAACATGTCGCTAACTACCAAATAATAAATTCCTAACTATCAACTATGCAGTAAATGGCAAGCTAGGGTCAAACCACAGAGAGCTGGGATGCAAATGCTATTTCAAATGTTGCAAACAAAAGAAAACAAAACACCCTGAAATGATGAAAACGAAACAGCTATGATGCAATATATGTAAACAAAAAGACAAACTCAAAGCAACTTTAGAAAAAACTAATAACAATGGTAAAGAAGTGGGTTGGAGATTTCTTTAGGATTTCGAGATGTTCATTGATCTATAAATCTAAATAAAGAGGTACTCTCATCATGGTGTTAGCCTATGGACTCGATTAAGCTCTCGACCTTAATTTCTTTAAAGTAAGAAAAACTAATAAGCTCTAGAAATGCTTCAAACTCCACTATAACCTAGAAAGGCTCTCTAAGTTCAATAGCAAAGACGTATTAGGTACTAAGAAACAACTAACTTAGGCTACCTACTCATAAGCTCGGAAGGTGTAACCTAAAGGTATGGGATCCTAGATTAGTTAGTTAAGTATCCTGACAAATTCAACTAATCTATTGCTACTTCCACGAATCATTATAGACTTTTGCATATCACACGCTTAACCCTAGCCTTTAGATTAGAAAGTTACCTAAAGGGTGATCAACCCTATAAGCAACTCTTAATTCATGACATTTATCCTAAATCCCAAACCAACCTAGACCTACGAGCACCAATTCAAGACAAGTTCAACTCTACTCTCACAATTTCCATCCCTTCATCCTTATAATATCTCCAAACTCCTAAGTAGTCTAGCCACACATTTTCATATTAAGCAAAATAGACATTAAATAAAAAACTCAATTAATTAAATAAAACCAAGGTTGGAAATTATAAACGAAGTAATAAAAACCAAAATTCAACACTAACTTAATAAAAATCAAAACTCTTTATGCTAACAAATAACTAATTATAAACCAAATTATAAAATCTAAAATAATTGCTTTAAAATAAAATTCCAGTGCTTAAAACCTAAATTAATTGATCATAAATTTACTAACATAGCATAAATCCTAAATATTAAGCACAAATTAACTAAAAGCATCACGAATAAGCAAAAAACATAACATAAACCATTAAACATTCAAATATCCAATAAATTCAAACCTGAAAAAGCACATAAATAAGCTCAAATAACTAAGATTAAAGCTGAAAATTTGAAGGAATAAACATCCATTGATATAACATAAAGGTTGCTTACAAAATTCATAAATGTCAACTATAAAATACATCAAACATTCATTCAAAATATTCTAGAGCGTGTAAAAATATGATTATCACTAAGAAATCTTTAAACTAATGGAATGAATATTAATAGATTAGGACATATGAAAATTAAGCATTGAAACTGAAAGAGAATAGCTAAGCTTATGGAGAGTAACAAATGAACAAAAGACTATAGCTAAAAACCAATGAAAAAGTTAAGGCAAATGGAGTAAAAAAAAACATTGTAGCCTTCTCTATAGTGGAGAGCCTCTCTTAGAAAGCTAGCTCAAAGTTGCCACCTTGCCAAGAAAGTTTTGAAGTCATAACAATAATTTCTCTACTTCCAATTCTCTCTTTTTGGAGTTTTCCCAAAAGTGGCAAATTAGAGACTAAATTTTTAGGTCATTTCTCTTTCTTGATATAATATTTTCCATTTAGGGTAAACCATAGAGTTTTCCTATGCCTAAAAGGTCCAAAAAGTGCCTCAAAAACTCAAATCCAAAAGCAAACCCTATGTTTGTCGGTGTGCAGGCCACGATCGTGGCCTTTAGTGCACGATCGTGGCTAGTTTGTCTACTCTTTGTCACATTCGTGGCTGACTCCCCATGATCATGGTCCTGTGCTCGAGTTTATATCACAATTGTGACTGACTCCTCTAAATGCCCTAAAATACTAACATACTCATCACGACATCTCGTATTGAAAAACTTTGTCAAACTTCTTCCTTTTAACATATATTTGTGTTCAATCCTTTCATTTATATGTAAACATAAAATAAACACAAATTGAGTATTTAAACACAAAAATAGGATCGAAAAGACATTGAAATGTATAAGAAAATATAAGATAATTCAATCCTATCAATGAGGCGTACAAAAGAGTTGTTAGAAGACTTAAAAAAGGAGGAAAAAAGGAAAAAATTGAGATAAGAGAAAAAAATAAAGCAAATGAATTATGAACGTAAGCCTATTATGAATGAGAAAAAGGAACTAAAAGAGATATTCATGACATATATTATTGTTGGTTCAATGTTGATATGTATTATTGTTATTTTTTTTCCACTATTGAATTCATAGGGCTAATATGAGAAGTATTTATTTGTAATATAGTGCTAATCTGATATGCTTTGTATATGTATTATACATAAAAATTTAGCTAATATATTGAGAATGTTGAATATCATTGCTGAGTATATTCAAATTAGGCAATAAAAAAGATATTTGGAAATACTTTGGATATGTTTAAGAACATGTTCATGAGACAATCATAAAATCTGTTTAAGACAATATGCAAAGTTCCATTTAAGTTATGCATATGAACATTGTGAGATTCATAATCATAAAAGGTTGAGATTTATATAATATAAGTCATTAAAAAGCTTAAGATTCATATAATATAAGCCATAAAAAATCTTAAGATTCATATAAAGTAAGTCATCACACAAAAGGGAAATAATTTAAGCCATTAAAAAGAAACACAGAATGGCTATTATCAGTTAGAAATTATCATTTCTAGGCACATCATACAACAAATTTATATTAGGTACATTCTCCTAACCACCATTATACACAGAAGACAATGATTCCAACTAAATCTATATAAAATATGTAAAGTGGATTTGATCATGTATATTCGCTTACATTAATTTGTAAAACTCCGAACCCTTCCTTTCATTTAATATAAATTTTTATTTTGGTGAATAGTGTTTTTGAATGAATAGTTGATAGTTGTAGATTGCATCGTGTTTTAATGGGTAGTTTGGGGTGTGTTTAGTTTCTAATTTGATTATTTAGTGTGTGTTTAGGTTAGTATTGTGTTAGTTTGTTAATATTTATGTTTTAAGTGTTCTATGGGTCAGAGCATGCTTTTGAGCTTCAATTTTATATTTTTGAGGTGCTTTGATATGTTTGCTAGTGTTTCAGGGCAAAGAGATGAAAACAAAGAAGACCTAGGAGCAAATCCAAGGCCACGATCATGAAAAAAGGATGATGGAGATGCCTGTTATGATCATGACAGAATGCCAAAATTTTGCCACGATCGTGCCACTAAGGGCCAATAGACGCAAGGATGCTTTCGATTTTAAGTTTTTGAAGGGCTTTTTTAGACCTTTCAGACCCAAAAAAGGCCCTATAAAAAGGAAAAAGATGTAACCCTAAAGAAGAGCTTCACTTTTGCCACTTTTGGAAAACCCTAAAGGAGAGAGAAAGAAGAGAGAAGAGGAAGAGGAAGAGTAAGAGCAAGAGCAAGAGGAAGAAGAGAAGAATCAGGTCTTCCAATGTTGCTGACTTCATAGATAAGTGGGTTTCTTGATACTACTGCCTTACGGATTACTTGATCCAAGTTCTTCCTCCTTTCCATTTCATTTTTGTTCATTCAATGTATAAGATTGAAATGGATTGTATGATGATGATTTTGGATTGTTGATGATGTTCTAAGTCTTCCTTTAAGATTTTACCTTGCTTTAATGTTAATATAGTCATTTTGTGTTTTATTAATTGGGTGTTGTAATTAATTGCAGTATTTGCATATTTTGAAAAAAAACTGAGAGGGTGAATTAGATAAAAATGATTGAATTAGGTTAATAAGAGTTAGACGATCCAATAGACCACGTGATTAATCATATCAGATACTATATGGAGAGAGATCCCATGTGAGACCCAGTAGTTTATTAGAAGGCTTAAGATCTAATTAGGATTGTGAGTCTTTTGTTAATTGAGAGATTGTAATTTCCATAATTCAATTAAGGTTTATGATTTAGGTTTTAATGGTTATAACTCGAGAGAGAGTAATCAACTCTACGATAATCTAGAACTGACACCGCGTTAACACATAAATGGCTAGGTTAGCAGTAATGATAAGAAAAAAATCCCCTTTCTTATAACGTGGTAATTTCTCTTAATTGATTTCCATTATGACTTTTTGTGTTGCTCAATTTTAATTTCTTTTTGTGTTAAATTTTTGAATTAATTTCTTGAAATCAAATTCTCGTATTTACTTTCTGTTGTAATTTTATTTTCATTTTATTAATTTTTTTGAGCCTTAGATAACATAGGATTATAGTAGTTCACCCTCCTTATGGGATTGAGCCTGTACTTACTACAATTCACGACCTATGCACTTATGATATTTAAAAGCTATAAATTGTAAAGCTTGCCCAACTATCAACAATAGTAAATTTAGGTTAATAATGATTTTTGGGGGACCCAACCTGAAATATTAAAAAACATCTAGAATAAGTATTAGGGTTTAGTGATACTAAAATGGATAAAAACAAGTCCGTTCAGATGGAGTTCGGGAGTTTCAAAAGTTTAGGACTAAAATGCCCTTTTTGAAAAATAATGGGTATTAATGATTTTAAACCCATTCAAAAAAATTTTGAAGCATCCAATCAATAAGTATTAAACTTAATTAGGGTATTTCATGGTCAATTTGATAATAAGATAGTTGTGGAATATTTTCATAATGTAATTCAATTAGTTGATAAATTAAGTTCAATAAAGGTCAATTTGGTCTTTTTACATGTGTTAGTGGATTGATGAGTCATTAGAGATGACCAATGAGAGAATGCCATATGTAATGGACTAAAGGGAGTCATTAGAGATGACCAATGTAGGAATGCCATTTGTAAAGCATTAAAGAATATAGAAAGCAAGAAGAAAGACAAAGTTGCTTCATTCTCTAATGAATTGGAGAGATCTTGATCAATAAAAAATGCTTACCAATTACCCAAAAGATTGGAAGGAAAAAGTCACAAGTTTTCGTAGCTTTAATTTCTAATTTTTTGGGTTTTTCGTGGGATTTAGTTGTTTAAAATCAATGGTAGTTTTTGACTTGATATGTAGTAGATAATGAGTTTGGAAGCATTTAAGAGCTGAAAATAAGAAAGTAAAAGTCAACATATCCAGTGCATAAGGCTCCCCACTTTGTGGGAGTTTAGGAGGGGTTATAATGTATGCAGCCTTCCCTTTGTATTTTACAAAGAGGCTATTTTTGTAACTTGAACCTGTGACATTATGATCTCAAAAGAGCAACTTTATCAGTTCCTTTAAGGCTCACTCTCAGTTGAAAACAAGAAAGTAAACCAAGAAAATCAAGATTGGAAGAATCGGCCATGGCTAGGTCTTTTTAATGTGATTTTATCCAAAACTTTATTTTAATGTTTTATGATGTTCATAGCATGGTTCTGATGCTAATAAAGCAAACAAATGAAAAGGAATTGAATTGGAAAAGTTTGATGTAAGATATGTTAAGTTTAACCTTAAGCACATTTTTGGTATAAAAGTAAGTTATAATGTAATGACAATGTGAATATGATTATGGATGGTCATTAAGTGTATTTGTGACATTGGAATTGTTAAATGAAGTGTTATGTTATTAACTGGAAAAATATTAGTATATAGAGTGTGTGTGGAAAGTATGAAGTTGAAATGGTTTATGATGTGGATGGATGATGCTTGGCATGAATCTTAGGTGAATTGTGTTGAAAAATTGGAAACTAATTGAAAGATATATATGCATGTAGTGAGGATAATTTGGCCTTAAGAGGAAATGTAGCTATTGGCGTGAGTTGTTGAAGTTTGATTGTGGTGATGGTGAATTAATAGGGTGAGATAGTGTTTTGAAGAAATAGACAAGTTAGAATGGGTAAAAGATGGTATTTAAGTAATTTTCAAATTTAGACTTTGAAATATAGAACAATGTGTTAGCTTATGAAAGTAAACAAAAATATGATTAGCGTATGTTTTAAGCGATTAAATACTAATCTCGAATTCGGTTAAATCCAATATATAGTTTTAATGTCTTATTTTCAAATTTGGAAATAAAGGCCTAAGCGAAATGTGCTTTGTGTACGTAAAGGAGAGGCACAAATTGATTGAATGTACTTGGCGATAATTTTGCAAAATTGTAAATGTATTTTAATTATTTTATATGAATAAATTCATTGCAAAAGAATTGATAACATGTGACTTTATATTGTATGATTACGAGTTTTATATGAATGATACATTATAAGTTAATATTGCTAGTATAAGTGTATGTTTTAGCAATATATAAATTGAAGTTTGAAATTTGAATTTCATATGATTTAATGTTACATTGATATTATGTTACTGATTGATAAAAAGGAAATGATTTTTAGCCTATAATACATCATTAGGCTTTATACATGTTAATATATCGGTACATAGCAGTTAACCTAGTGTGGGTAAGCGATGTAGAACCAACTCCGTAACTAGTGGTTAACCAATTGTGTAAGCAATGTAGAACCAACTCCATAACCACTAGTGGTTAACCTAGTGTAGGTAAGCGATGTAAAGCCAACCTAACTAATGGTTCACCAGTTGCAAGTAAGCGATGCAGAACCAACTCTGTAACTACCGATATGTAGCAGTTAACCTAGTGTAGGTCAGCAATGTAGAACCAGTTCCATAACTAATGGTTAACCAATCTCAAGTAAGTGATGCCGAATGCCTAAAGGTACCATATGGCGAAGAAGTTAGTGGTGGGCTATGTCGTGTAAGAAAATTTATGACAATAACAATGCCTCCATTATTTACTTTAAAAGTAACTTGAGAAATTTGATTTCAGAAAGCAAATATGTTTTATATTGGTATTATATTATAAGAAATAAGATGAATTTGTTTTAAGAGGTTTAAATTGTTAAATATGGTTTGCATAGAAAAGTTAACACTTACTAAGCTCGTTTAGCTCACACATTGCTTTCTGTTTTTAAAATAAAACCTTCCAAATGTACACTCAGGGGCTTTAGTAGTAGGGACTCCACCTCCCGAGTAATACTCTTCATCACGTACTATTGTGTAGGCATTTTTTCCTTGTAAATGCTTTTGAAAATTACTGCATATTAATGAATGAGTTTTGGAATGTATTTTGTGTAAAGAAGGCATATATATAAATGTTTTTAAATGAAATGTATGAATATGTTTTAGCTTTTTTAAGTTTATTGAAGTGATTGTTGAGATTGCCAATGATTGGACTTGAAGTACAAAATTTGTAGTAGGGATTTTGATGTGAATATAGAAGTATTTTGATCTTTTACATAGACTTTCAAAATTTTGTAAATGCTAAAATGTAGTCATTATGCTGCTGAAACTTTTAATAAAATGGTTTTTAAAAAAACTCCACTACTTATATCCTCTAATGTTAAGTTAAAGCTTTTCAATAGAAAAAATGCAATAGCCTTAGCTCTATGGGAACCTTCTAGTTTGATCAGATATCGACTGGAGGGTCACCGTAGGGTGCCGGACAAGTTGCCTAGTCATTTCAGGATAGGGGTCTGTCATAATTAGTTTCATATTTGACAATTATCCACCAAAAAGATTATGAATCCAACTAAATTTTGTTATAAACCATCTAGTGCAAAACTAACTGTCATTCATACTCTATTGACTTCTAAGTATTAGCTACATGTTGGTTTTAATTTTTAACAACCTTCATTTACAAGCTTACCCTTACAATTTATAGGATGTGATACTTGGGGTATCTTTCCATCTTAATCTTCTTGATTGGAATGATAGTTGGAAAGCGTTTACATCAACTTATCCAAATGTTCTCATTCTCCTCAATGTTAGAGCTAATGTAAAAGATTGTTTTAGGTTTAAAATAATAATTTATTCTTTCAAGGAATACATATAGGAATAACCATATATCATAAACTAAAATTAAATTCAAAATAACCTCAACTCCACCTACTTTAGAAGGTTGACTAGTGGAAATTGTTGAATGGGATTGAGACAAAATTTTTGTTACTATTAAATCTTCATTAGGATGATTTTCCAATAGTCATAAAACATAGTCAAGTTGTTACTAAAAAATATATATTACAAATTAATTTTAAATTACAAGCCTCATCTCCAACTACTAGAAGTAAGTGGAATAGACTTACGGCTTCTTAGTTATGACCAAATTCACCATATTTGCCGCACATTTGAAATTGCCCATTTTATAATAGCTTACCAGACATAGTTCTTTCTTGTGGTGGATGAATCTTTTTATTAGTTTTTGGTGGCCAGAATTTTTACCTCTAATTGTTTGCAATACATTCTTATAAACTTTCATAAACCTCTATGATGACACTCAATATGTCTTGGATTATTACTTGACATGGAATATGGTACTAATGGAATAAGTATAAGGATACTTATAGAGTTCACATTCCCTACAATAGTAAGTGTGCTCCCTCCCTAATTGGACAACATGTGTATCTTCTCCATTAATCACTTTATATTTCTTTTCCTCTGATAGGATTGAATCATCTTATTTTCTTGTTCATTTAAATGTCTTTTCAATCCTATTTTTGTTTTTAAATACTCAATTTGTGTTCATTTTGTGTTTACATATAGATTAAAGGAGTGAAAAAAAATATATGCCAAAAGGAAGAGGTTTGACAAAGTTTGAAGAGCCATTATGGAGGAGAAACTATTAAGGGCAATCGAAGGAAAATTGAAGAAAACCTGGGAAATAACTTAAGGCCATGCCACGATCGTGACATAAGCTCAAGCACACGGCCACAATCATGGGGAGTCAACCAAGATTGTGACAAAAAGTAGATAAACTGGCCACAATCCTACACTAAAGACCATAATCGTGTCCTGCATGTAGACAGAGGTGGGGTTCGCTTTCGGATTCAAGTTTTTGAGGGACTTTTTAGGCATGTAAAACCCTTGGGTTTACCCTAAATGGAAAATACTATATAAAGAAAGAGAAGTGATCTAGAAAGCTAGTCTCTATTCTACCACTTTTAGGAAAACTCCAAGAAGAGAGGAGGAACCAACAGAGAACTTTTTGTTATTTTCCATAAGCTTAGCTATTCTCTTTTAGCTTCAATGCTTTATTTTCATATTCATTCCATTACTTTAAAGCTTTATTAGTGCTAATCATATTTTTACATGTTCCAAAATGTTAAAATGAATGTTTGATGGATTTTATAAACAAACTTTATGAATTTTGTAAGGGACCTTTTTGTTATATCAATGGATGTTTATTCCCTCAATTTTCTAGTTTTAATCTTAGTTGTTTGAGCTTATTTATGTGCTTTTTCATATCTAAATTTGTTAGGTATTTAAATGTTTAATGGTTTATGTTATGGGTTTTTGTTTATTTGTGATGCTTTTGATTAATTTGTGTTAATAGTTAGGAATTATGCATGTTTTTAGATTCATGATCAATTAATATAGGTTTTTGTGCAAGTTATGTATATGATGGAATTTATATTTGGATGTCATTAGTTTAGATTTTGTAAATTAGGTTATGATTAGTTATTTTCTAGCATAAACAATTTTGATTTCTATTAAGTTAGTGCTGAATTTCGGTTTTTATCACTTCATTTATAATTTCCGACCTTGGTTTTATTTAATTATGGGTTTTGTTTATTTAATGTCTATTGTGCTTACTATGAACATGTGTGGCTAGACTACTTAGGGGTTTGGAGATATTATAAGCATGAAGGGATGGAAATTGTGAGAATGGAGTTGAATTTGTGTTAACTTGGTGCTAACTTGGTGCTTATAGGTCTAGGTTGGTTTGGGATTTAAGATAGATGTCATGAATTAGGAATTTCTTATAGGCTTGATGACCCTTTATGTAACTTTCTAATTCGAAGGCTAGGGAGGAGCTTGTGATATGTAATAGTCTATAGTGATTCTCGGAAGTAGCAATAGGATAGTTAAATTTGTTAGGATACTTAATTAAATAATCTAGGATCCCATACCTTTAGGTTACACCTTCTGAGCTAATAAGTAGGTGGCCTAAGTTGTTTCTTAGTACCTAATGCATCTTCGCTATTGAACTTAGAAAGCCCATTCTAGGTTATAGTGGAGATCAGGGCATTTCTAGAGCTTATTAGTTTTGCCTATTTTAAAGAAATTAAAGCTTAATCAAGTCCATAGGTTAACACCATGATAAGAGTACCTTATATTTAGATTCAATGATTAATGAACATCATGGAATCATGAAGATATCTCCAATCCACTTCTTTACCATTGTTATTATTACTTTCTAAATTATCTTTGTGTTTGTCTTTTTGTTTACATTCTTTGCATCTTAGCAATCTTGTTTCATCATTTCAGGGTGTTTTGTTTTCTTTCGTTTGCAACATTTAAAATAGCATTTGCATCCCAACTCTCTATTGTTCGACCTTAGCTCACCATTTACAACATAGTTTGGTAGTTAGGAGTTTATTATTTGGTAGTTAGCGACAGGCTATCAAATTTTTGGCATCATTGCCTGGGAGTTGGCATGTGTTTATTATTGTTTCTTCTATTGTTTTTATTATTTTTTATGCTGGTCTTTGTCATTCTTTCATCGGTTTGCATGTCCTACAATTCTGCAAAACACATTCATTTTCGTAAATTTGCTAAGGAAAATAGAGGTTTGTTACTTTCTCCACTTAACTCTTTTTCTTTTTCTCCTATTGCAGGTCATACCAGACTTCATCAGAGAGAGAGAGGAATCCTTACGCATCTTCCTAAGAGCGGTCATTCCTTATCCTTTGAAGAAGAAGTCGACAGGAGTTCAGAAGAAACTGAAGAGAATATGGAACACAATCAGTGAACCTTAAAGAACCTTGCAGCTCCTTCTTTTATCCTAATCTTCTTTGTATCAATTATCCAGATAGTGAGCCAGAAGTTGAAATTAAACCTGGACCGATACCCGTACTACCTACTTTTATAGGTTTTCATGACACCAGCTCACTAGGATTAGGCTACATCACAGATCCCAATAAGTTCCAGAAGGAGTTCCATATTGTATGTTCAGGTATGAAGCTAGCTGAAGTCTCAATGGAGCAACTCAAGCTAAAGGCGTTTCCTTTTACTTTAGCAGATGTAGCTAAAGAGTGGTTGTATGACTTGCCCATCGGCTCGGTCAACACTTATGACCAAATGCAAAAAGCGTTTCTAGAGAAGTACTTCCCTACCTCAAGAACCGCTAACATCAAGAAGGAGATCTGTGGCATTCGACAAGAAGCAGGGGAGTGTTTGCATGAGTATTGGGACCGTTTCAAGAAACTCTACAATAGTTGTCCAAACCATTGGATAAGTGACCAGTTATTAATTCAATATTTCTATAAAGGTTCGCTTCCATTGGACAGGAATATGATAGATGCTGCGAGTGGTGTGGCTTCGGTAGATAGGACACTAGAGGATACTAGGAACTTGATGGCAACAATGGCAATAAACTCCTAGTATTGGGGCAATCGCATTAATGCTTACTCCTCGACAAAGTAGGTGAAGGAGGTCTCCATTTCCAAGTTAAAGCAGTGAGTCACAAATTTAACTTCCTTAGTACGACAAGCAGTGATAGGAAAAGGACCTATATAAGTATGTGGTATTTGTGCATTAGTTGACCATCCTACAAATGCTTGGCCTTCCTTGCAGGATGAACAACATGTCAACGCAGCTGGGGGGTTCCAAAGACAACAGCGGAGATATGACCCTTTTTCCTCCACTTACAATACAGGGTAAAAAGATCATCCCAACTTAGGTATAGAAACCTACAGCAAGGAAACAGTTCTAATACACGCCAACCTAATTATTAGTAACAGCAACAAGGATTTCATGCACCACCAGGTTTCCATCAGAATCAACCACAGTTTTAGCTAAGGTCACCGCATCTATAACCACCACAACAACAACAAGCTGGAGGTATGTCCTTAGAGGAAATTGTTAAGAGCTTAGCAAATGTCAATGATTCACCTCTTTTTCCATTTCCAAGCAAGTTAGCAAAGAATAAGTAGCAGGAAAAGGAAAAGGAAATATTAGAGGTTTTTCAAAAGGTGGAAGTTAATATCCCTCTTTTGGAAGCAATTAAACAAGTTCTACGATATACTAAATCTTTAAAGGAGCTGTGCACCAACAAGCGAAAGCTGAGGGGAGATAAGAAGATTAGTGTGGGGGGCAATGTGTCAGTAGTATTATTGTAACACCCCCTTACCGTAGGGTACGCACTGGGATGCCTGTAGGTCATTCCGGTACATATCCTATGATAAGGGTGAGCTACGTGCGATCACTACAGTCACTCCATATGGCATCACATTCATTTGAACAATAAAGCATTAATTGTAAACCACAATATTTTTAAAATCAACTTCTTCCTCTTTTCATTTCATCAAAATCAAAGGTTTATACATCATTCCATACTGTACTGTCTGTACATAAATACAAAAACCTAGTACAAAATGCTATATGAAAGAGGAAGAACATCAGAGCTATCTAGGTCATCCCAAAAGTCCCAGCTGACCGACCTGTGAGCCATGACCTCTCTCGCCAACACGATCTACACGGC
>JANZXP010117461.1:0-17369 GCA_027576715.1 Erythroxylum flavicans
AATTATGCAATTATTGAATTAATGGGTCTAGACGGTCCTAGGGTAGATTACTCTCTCTTGAGTTATAATCCTTAACCTTACCTAATGATCCTTAAATTAAATTATGGAATTGTGATCTCTCGGCTCACAATTTACCCACAACCTAAAATAGTTCTAAAATTGTCTATAACATATCAGGAACCTACGCTCGATCTCTCGTTACACGATTCTATCGTTTTGATCTAATTCTTCTTTATCAATTTACCTAACTCTCGTTAGCCCAAATTGATTATTTTCACTCAGCTCACCCTCTCAGTTTATTGCTGAATTATTACAAACAGAAATTGAATCACAATTAATTCAACAATAACACAATCAATTAAGCTTATTAATCTTAAGAATTAAAAACCCGAAGGTAAGTATAGACAAAACTCAACATTCAACATAACCGATTCTCAACGAATATTGCAATTTCATACATCAATAAAATTGAATAAACGAAAAATACTGTCAGGAATGGAATTTACGGAGGCAGTGACAGCGGGAAACCACCTGTTCTGGGAAGTAAGTCACGTCTAGCTTTATCTCCGTGTCTCTCTTCCTTCGTCTCCTTCCTTAATCTCTCGATTTCTCTTTAGGTTTTCTCTCGGAATTGGCTGATATGATGGCTTTCTTGCATGACTCTCCAAACCTGCTCTTTCTATCTTGTAATGTTCTTTTTATATCTTGGAAGCCCTAGGTTTAATTTGGGGTCGAAACAGTCTGAAAAATCACGCAAAATTTGAGTTTCTGTATTAGCCCGACACAGGCCACGATCGTGGCCTTGCCTACCACATTCGTGGTCAGAGCCTAAACCTTTCTGTCACGATTGTAGCCTAAAGTGCACAATCATAGCCTGGAACATAACTCTCTATCACGATCATGGCCCAAAGTGCACGATCGTGGCCAAGGTCCGTTCAGCTTGCCTCTTTTTGTCACGGTCGTGACCTGTTGTGCCACAATCGTGGCCTGTGTTTTCGGCCCAAAACTCTTCGAAACTTCTCTGTTCTTAACACTAACAAACCCATCAAGGTACCTCAAAAACATAACATTTAACCTCAAAGACTCATACTAACTATAAAAACAACTAAACACATAAAGTAACACAATTGAAATCTAAATACACACTAAACACTCAAAATAACACAAAATACTTAACAAATCAAACCCTAAAACACAATGCAAATCACAACTATCATGTTCTATTTAAATGTAAGATGGAAGGTGCATCATACTTGTTTTTTAAATGTAGCTTCATTAGTTCCTCTTGGAGGTTGATATTACACAAAATTTCCATTAATAATCCTTCTGTTAATTGGCAACAAATAGTTATATGGTGTTTAAAGTTAATGAACATTGATAAAGATATAAGATGTTGTTACTACATTGCTTTATCCTATATAGTGTTGGCCATATGGGGATAAGAGAAAGATGAGGATTTTCAATAAAAAGGAAATAAGCTTATAGGTGTCTTCTAGAGAGCTACTGACAGCTGTAAGATTATATAAATTTATTCTAAAGAAACTTCTTTTGAAATCTGATTGTATCAATATGTGGTGCTAGTACATATCTTACAAACTAAAAGTTGTACTTTTTTTTATTAGTATAGTTTCCTATCTTTGATTTGTAGCATTCTCATCCTATAATGATGAGATTTTAACTTTCTTATTGATGCCTTTCATAGTTTAATTCAATTCATATTTTCAAATAAAAAGTTAAGAACATAAAAATTTAATTAATTAGTAGATTAAACAAATAGAAAGATCAATGAAGTAGAACACAACAAGCCACATGTTTACATTTAATTCAGTCAATTATTCTTCTTAAGATCTAAAAATCCTATAGCCAACAACCCATTAAACCCAAGTTGCTTCGTACATCTAAAGGATTAGATATGTCCATATTTAATATTTAATATATAATATAACAATAGATTATAATGAATAATAAACAAGTAAACCTTTGTAAGATTTAATCACTGTAATTATAAAACATAAACATAGACAAACAAATGATACTCTAAATATAAATTGAATAATAAAACCAAATCAATTTTTAATGTTTAATACATCCCAAGGTATTAGTTTCCTTTGACTAAATGTAGAATTCTGGCTATATAGGGTCATATGTAAGTAAAGAAAGAAGAAAAAGTGAAGAAGACTTCTCCACTAAACCATAGGAAAACATAATATGAAAATCTTCCAAAAGTTATGGTTTTTAACTCTTTAAATAAGAGAATCCATACAAGTTTGTAAAAGACATAGTTTGCAAAACATTTGTATTATAAGTTATGGATTTCTCTACTTTTATCTAAGGAGAGATTAACACACCTATATCTGAGGTTATAGATCTTTTTTATTAAAATTATAAAAATGAAAATGTGCTCAGAGATGCTTGTGTCTGAGGTTATGGATCTTTTTATAAATTTTCTATATTAATACATGGGGATAGGTGTGTCTTAAAATGTATATCTTTATGGATTTTTTTTTTTGCTACATAGACTCTTATTAGCTTGTGTGCCAGGTTATGTCTTCATTCCTAATTCCTTAGTATAAAACACACTCTTGTTTTTTCAAGCTCAATGATATTAATGCAATTAGTAAATCAAAAACTCAAAATGTTAAAGTTTTAGAGCTTTTTATAATATTTTCATAATATCTTAAATCATCTCAGTAAGAGATTAGGTGAGAAAGTTACGCCTAGTTTAAGAAGTGTTAAAAGTATAATGGATACATTTAGGCATAAAATAAGTGCAGAAAACTACATATTAAGATGGTAAAACATCCCATTTACATTCCTATCAAATTCTTGTACACGTAACTTTTTCTTTCACCAGGAAAACATACTCTCTACGTTTTTTTTATAAAAATTCTCCTCTAATCCATTCCTCATGATATATAAAAGCATATGCATTATAAGATATAAATATAACTAAGACTTTAAATAAACACAATATCATATAGTTAAAGTTTAATGAAATTTTGAATAGAAATTAACATAACAAATTAACTCAAAAAAGAGCATAAAAATTCAGTAAACTTTTGTCAAAGATTTCTCTCCAATCACTTCATTGTTTTATAGGCCAAGTGTTCGACTCTAATTCCTGCTATATAAATGCACTACCACAAGCTTGCTAATGCATCAAAACTCCACTATTTAGATTATATCCATGTAGAGATCAAAAGGTATTTATTTCTCATTTGAAATGGGGCTAGGGTCAAACGTGAACAGTTTTCTAGAAAAATAATATTAAAACCAAATAAATTAGTCGAGCATTCGCAACATATGTTGGGTGAATGTAGTAATTAGGAAGCCATCCATATTATACCTTTAAATACTCCGTAATCTCTTCTTTCACATCATCTCGTAATTAGGAACATAAATTGTTGTTATCAAATGATTTTTTTACTTTTCCCCAATTTTTTACACATCATATATTCACATATAAATTTCCAAGTCCATTGTTCAAACTCAATCCAGTAAAAGTACCTTTGATTTGTAAAACACAACCTTACACTTAGCATTTAGTTTCTTTTTCACAATACCTTTTTATTGATTTGATTCAAATTCACTACTAACCATTAAGGTTTAGTCAAAGAAATTGAAATTTAAGCTTGGGCTCATATGATGAGTTTTTATAATGCTTAAAGGGGCTGATATATTTGGCAGTCAAATTGAAATAGATATCTCAATCTCATATGGCTCAAAAGCTCATAAGGTGAAGAAATTTAACCAAACAAATTCCATACTTACCTTTTAAACCCATTATCAATGTTAATTAAAGTTAATATCTTCAATTAATTTAATAATTCAATAAATTTCACTTTCATATTTAACTAGTTTAAGTTTATAGCGTGTATAAGAATTTAACCAATTAAAACAAATTAAAGGAAAATGTTCCAGTTAAAACACATCTTAGAGTAATTCTTCCTTTACACTTAAAACCTATATTGGCCTCAATGTAAAAGCTAAAAATGCAAAATAGAGAAACTCACGCACATAAAAAATTCAAAAATAATGACATAAACAAAAATAAGATAAGGAAATAAAAAAACAAGTATGATTTCTCGAGTTGCATCTAAAGTGACACCTATGTTTACATTAGCTTGACTTGATGTTTGTTTTAATTGATAAAGATTGGGTACTCAACGGTCAATTTGACCAAAATTTTCATTTGAAAGTCTTTGTAAAGAAGTTCGAATCTTGTTTCATTCACTTTGAACATAATGGAAGTTGCTAAACTTTGAATTTCTATTACACCATAAGGAAAAACATTAGTAATAATAAAAGGACCAACTTAACAAGAATTTAACTTACTTAGAAATAGACAAATTTGGACTAGTTTATGAGGAATTTTTGATCAAATTGGAAGTCTTTTATAGAAATCATCTTATAAAAAAATTTTTGCCTTCTCTTTGAAAATCTTGCACTCATAAAGAAATCATTGCGGATCTTCTCTAATTTTTGTAGTTGAAACTTCCTATGCTCTCCACTTTCATTCATATTTATGTAGAAACTCTAATTGCCAACATGGTTTTTTTTTCTAGTTAAATTAGGAAGTGATATGATCTCACAAACACCAATTGATAAGGTGATATACCTATAATTGTCCTATAGGTAATTCCACACGTATATAAAGCATCATCCAAATGTGTAATCCAGTCTTTTTGATTTATGTGTACCATATTTTCAATGATGAACTTAATCTATCAATTGGATACCTCTATTTACCTGTTAGTCTATGGATGATATATAGTAGATAACTTATGAGTCACATAGTATTTTCTTGGTAAAGCTTCTATAGTTTTATTGGAAAAGTGAATGATGCAATCACTTACTAGAGCATTTTGAATTCTAAACCTAGAGAAGATGTTAGACTCAAGAAAATCTGTAACAACTTTCAAATCAATTGTCCTTTTGGCTCTAGCTTCCACCTAGTTTAAGAAAGAATCCACAGCTAGTAGAATATAATTATAACTAGAATATATATGAAATGGTCTCATGAAATTAGTAATATAAATATAAAAAGATCAAAATAAAATAAGGTTTTCTAGTATCTAATCCCTTCAGGACTACACATAGAGGAATCCAATGTTTGGTGCCACGATTTGCTTCTCCACCTTTCTCTTTGATTTCTAAATTAAATTTGTTCAAGAGAAGTATTCGTCTTATCAAAGTTAGTTTCATCTCTTTGTTTTTCATCAAGTAATGAAGAGCTATATGATCACACCAAACAATGACTTTGCTCTTAAAAATTGTGATTTATTACTTCCATTAAGCTTATGGCATTATACTTGGTAAATTTTTACACTTGGTTAGAAAGCATGGCTAACTATGGTTCAAATGAAATTGGTTTAGGTTATTTACTATTGTTAGTAATTGAAGATTATAGGTTGTCAGCTTGAATTTGTTAGTATGACTTCAAAAGAAGGAAAGTCATATTTGGCTGAAAGGCAACCCTTAATGGATTTAACTAAATCCCCTTAAGGGTGAGTAAAAGCTTGAATAGGACTTATTCTCTTCAAAGATCAATAAAAAAGAAAGGGGTCAAGCTTACTAATGAGTGCACTTTTTTCTAAATGTTAAAAAAAGCTCTTATAGGAAGCTAACATGGCTAGCTACATATAAGTATAGCCAAAGAAAATGAGATAAGACAGACAGTCATGCATTGTTCGAGACAAAGAGTACTAATTCTTATTCAAAAAGAAAGTGAAGTACATGGGTGCTCAGAGAATGTTTGGTCAGTAAAAGAGACCCCTTTTATAGGTCTTCCTAGGGCAAAATCAATGAATAAGAGTTGTTTTAATAATGTAATAGTTGTTTTAGACATCATTCAATGTTATGGAAGTATAATAAATTCATAAGGTGCTTTCCCCAATCCTTTGCTAGCATCACTTAAGTCACTCACTATCTGAAAAGGGACGCTCTATTTAGTAGATTGGATAATTAGATATCAGTTAATAGGTCTTTAACCTTCTCAAAAAACCAATTTACATACCTCATCAAATGCAAATATCACATCCATCTATAGCAACTTGCATAATGGTAGTGTTATTATGTCTTAGATATATCTTTAAAAAAAACCTATATAACTAAGAAAAGAATGAACTTCTTACACACTATTAGGATAATGTAAAGATTGGATAATATCAATTTTGGCTATATTCCCTAGATGAAATAACATGGCATAAAATGATACGTTTATGAACCTTAAATAACATTTTTTAAAATCTAACATAAGGTTAGTTTCTATTCTCCTTTTGAAAGACAATTATCAAATAAGTCTCTATGAACAATAAAATAATCCATAAACACTTTTATAATATGCTTAACAAGATCTAAAAACATACTAACCATACACTTTTAGAAAGTATCAAGGATTAAATGATATACAACAATATAAAAAGGCCTTAAAGGGATATGTAAAAGTCATCTTTTCTTGATCATCTAGTGCTATTATGATATGAAAATATTTGAATGACCATTAAGGAAATCGTAAGAAGCACAACTAGCTATCCTTTCAAGAATTTTAAAGAAGGTAAAGGGACAAGGTCCTTATAAGTCCCCTAATTTAATTTTCCATAGTCTAAGCACGCTCACCACCCCTTCTAAATGTCGGAAAGCACTAACTAATTATTTTAGTTCTTGATAACCATTATCTTTATTTTCTTACGTACCACTTAAACTAAACCCAATTGCTACCTTAAATATGATAAATCATTACAACTTTAAAAAGTTTAAGGAATTCCTTTTCTTACCACATCTATAATGTTTTGGTTCAAGCTCATTGTTGGATTTTGAGTTTTCTTACTTCTTCAAATAAGATGTGATGCATACATATAAATAGGATGATTCATTTAATCTCTATGA
Source organism: Erythroxylum flavicans (assembly GCA_027576715.1). Classification (NCBI taxonomy): domain Eukaryota; kingdom Viridiplantae; phylum Streptophyta; class Magnoliopsida; order Malpighiales; family Erythroxylaceae; genus Erythroxylum; species Erythroxylum flavicans. Next base: position 6,889 of record JANZXP010117461.1, read on the forward strand.
TTATGTACCCCATATCTATCTTCTTTTCCTTTAGGACTTGCATAGGATTTTCCTCTTATAGCACATTTGACTTATTGGAGATTATCATTGATAATGTATCCTTATCTCTCATAAACACGTATTTGATGTTACTAGAGAGAGGCTTTAAATCTAGGATGGGTGCTTGCAAAATAGAGGGTGATGATTTCCCATCACAGATTGGTAGTAAAAGATAAAAAGAATTACCTTATAGTTATAATTTCAAGAGATCAATAAGTGTTGTAACAATTTAACATAAACCACTACTGAAGGTGAATTTTTGGTCATCTCCCTTTAATTGTTTGACCATAGCCACTTCAAAATTTTCTTCCCTTTCAATTTTGAAGTGGTTTTATCCTAAAAAGTCAATGATACCAATTAAATAGAGGGTGCTTTCATTATTAGGAAGTTTCATGGTACCAAAAATGTTAAATTTCATAATTTGACCATTAAATTCCATGGTCATCATGCTATTATGAGTATATATCCTAGTCTTAGATGTTCCCAAAACTGGTATTCTGAGCAAACTAGAGGTTGTTTAAGCATCATATTTTATATCAAGTACATAGAAGTCAGTTAAAAAGACCAAATAATTTACTTTCATAAACATATCTTCAAATATACCCCAAAGGTGAGCATCAAATCTATCAACTAGTTCCTAAACAAAGGCCCAAGTTTTAAAGAAACATAAATGGAGTATGGCATGCCATTAATCGATGCTTCTAGATCCTTTTGTTACTTATGATGTAAGAAATAGTAAGTGTAAATGGATCGTTTCATTTTTTAGGAGAGTTTTTTTAATAATAGCATAAATATTCATAGCAACCTTTAAGTTATTGTTTCCTCGTCATATATAATTATTTCAAAAATTTTGCATGATGGAGTACTTGGTAAATAGTATCAAAGACAGGAATTTGTACCTTACATCTATAAAAATTATCTTATAAATCTTGATATCTTTCATATTATTAATACTTTGCTAAGGCTTGATGAAAAGTAGGTACGAGTTCATAATCATAAAGAGGAGGGGACTTACAATAAGGCACCTTATCATAATTTAGAAGATCATCTTTAACAACTTCATTTTTTTTCCCTTGTTTTAATGGTATAGGAGTTGTTTTTACTGGTGTCTTGATAGATGGTTAATTAACTATCTTTTTACCCCATATTTGATGTATTCTTGCTTGATATTTTATAATTTTGTTGTATATTTGGTACTTAATTTGTTTCAAGAGTGTTTCTAGGTTATAATTGCTTGCATGGAATTAAAGGAAGAAACCGGATGAAAACGCATCTGAAATAGGAAAAATAGCAATATGGAAGAAATGCATAGTCGTCCACTTTGATATCCGGTAGACTCTAATTATGAACGTTCCTATGCACGACAGTGCACACGAACTTACATAACCTAAAAACCTAGATTTTCATATAAATTGGATGTTTCGGAGACAATTAGAAGAGGAAAGCCGTTGGCATTGTCCCAAGACATTCAAAGGTGATTCCAGAGGTGATTTGGAGCTTACGAAGCGGAAGACGTAGGATTTTTATCGAGAGATCTATCAGAACACAAGATTGGATGTCTATATTGTCAGAATACGTGATAGAGAACGATCAGGGATATTTGGAATTATAATTCCAATGTTTTCTATTCTGATTTCTATATATATGGATATGATTTTGTGTTCACCAATTTATAGCTAATTTTTCTATTAGTATCTAGGTTAGATGAACCGTAGTTGAACAATTTAACATACTTTGATTCTTTTATGAATGCAATTTTGTTTGTTAATTGATATGTGCTTAATTGATTACGAATTTATTCAATAACACTTAGTGAATATTGCTATGAAAATGCTTAAGATACTCACTTTTACTTATATATAGTTTTAGGTACAATTCGGAAGTGAAAGAGCTAAAGTAAGTTAAATACACTATATTTGGGTCGTTTTTCAAAGATTTACATGGGCATGAGACCACTCTTACGCCCATGCATGGGTGTGTCATGGGTGTGAGTGTCACACCAGTGACTCATCATTTTTTAAAACCTAGCTTTCTAATATAAAACCGAAAGTGTGACGACAAAAAAATATGAATGGTTTTGGGTGTTTTTTTGCTAGAGGAGAGGAGAGCTTTGAGAGAAAATTAAGAGGGTGAAGAAAGCTCTCAACTGTGAGAGACCCATGAAGGGGTAGCTTCCTAACGCCAGTTTGGAGGTGATATTGATGCTGACAACCCAGTTAAGCATTCCTTACTTATACTTGTTGTTTCTTTCTCTCTTTAGGAATTGATTGTGTTATCCTATGTCTATTGTTTAGGTATTGTGAAAAGATGATTTGAATGCATTAATTGGATCATTTTATTACAAACTCATTGCTAGAATTTCAATATAATCCGTAATTTTTATATGGAAATTCATTTGTAGCGATTAATGGTTGGTAATCATTTGGGATAAAATAACGTAGGTTAAATGACCCCATCTTATGTGGTTGTTGCCTTGATTAATCGAATTTTCTAATTCGTATTGCGGCTACCTAATTGAATCTAGAGATTATATCCTAGGTTATTCGGTGGCTAGGTTTAATTAACAATCATATCTTAATTAAACATGAACTAAGAAAAAACTCGGGTTAATAGATCGTATCATTAACCTACGATTAATAGTTCAAGGAGATGTAAAAGAACAACAATTTAATGAAATATGTTTAATTAGGGTGTAGGCTGAGATTGAACCAAAGAATCGGACTCCTAACGAATTCACCACTTTCATCATTTTTAGATTTTTTCTTTAAATTGCTTTTGTTAGTTACTTAAGTTTTATTTTCTTATTTTTAACCAAACCAAACACCCCCCAAAACCTAAACACTGATTAATTTCATTTCAAAAGATAATCAAATGCTCTCTGTGGGATCGACATAGACTTACCACTGCTATAGTAGTAGATCAAGTTTAGTTTAGTATAACATTAAGATGTGTTGTTGTGATTAATATGATTTTTGGACATTAATCTGATTTCATACTTAGCGATTGAGAAATCCTAGGTTGTATATATCTACGATAATTGGAAAAAGTTGATTGCAATCCTAGAGATAGGATGACATAAATCTTCTAGATTAGGTTCAAACCTAATAGACGGATTTAGAATACGATAACGCAATCCTATAAGTTTTAACCTTCGTAATTTGGTTAGAGACCTTAGGATTAGTTGTTAGTAGACTTAAGGTCAGCTACTAGTATATCTTAGGAATCTTCACAGTCCAATAAATCAATAACATAAATGCATGACAAGGAATCAATCGGTTAAGGTTTAGGGAGATTTGAAGCCTAGGTACTAATCATCTGATATTGGTAATTAATTTAGTGCCACCAATCCCTTGCTTTAATTCACATTACTTGTTTAGTTTATTTGCTTAATTTTAGTTTCTTAAGTTAAAAACCATTATCAATTTGTAGGCTAGATAATAGGACAATAGTAATTAATAGTACTTACTATCCTCATGGGATCGACCTGTATTTACCGATACCAACTATAGCTACACCATACATTTGCGATATTAAATATTGACTAACACGCTTTAGGTTAATCAAGTTTTTGGCACCGTTGTCGGGGACTGATATTAGGAAAACTTAAATGTTATTAATCTAGTCATTTTCTTTTTATTCTATTTTAACTTTGTTTTTATTTTCTTTTAATTTTAATTATTTTATTTTATTTTGTTATTTTATTTTATTTTATTTTATCTTGTTGTATTTATGACTTATTAATTTAATTATCTTTTGAATTTCTTTATTTGATCTTGAGTTTTGGTTTATTATAGGAATTACGATTCATTATCATATCCACAGCTCACAATGGAAGGATGGAGTGGACAGTATTTTTATGGGAGTCAAAATATGTCTTCGCAATTTATATGATCACCATATTAGAGAGAGGGGTGTTCTCACATATTTTCAGGAGAGCAACCGATGTTTAGGTCATGTCATGATATTAGTAGGAGTTATCACTACAATCATAAATGTCAAGCACTAATATATATAAGGGAGTGACCAAACATGTGTTGTCAACCTCATAGAACGGTATACGGGAACAACTACAATTCAAAATGGAGCAATTCTCATGCCTATGGATGGAATAATCATACTCTAATTGAATACTTACAACATCAAGAACCTCTAGTTAATAAGCCAAATCTGGAAGATAAATTAATGATAAAATGAAAGTTGATCGATGTGCATTTGATAGTAAAGAAAAGACAAAGGTGAGTTTCATGAATGGAGGGATATTTTAAAAAGAGTTTCTAAAAGAAAAAGAAAGTATTATAGATCGACTAATCGAATGCCTTGCCAAAAGAGTAGCTAGTCAATGTGAATTCAATGAGAGATTTTCTTCTCCTACATATGATGAATATAATTAGGGCTTCCAACTGTCGCAGAGTGAAGAAGATTCAATAGTTGATTTCATGAATAAACATACATTTCAAGAAGGCAAGGACGTAACTGCTGCTTTGAAAAATATGTTGATTGAGTCTATTTAAGAATCAAACATGAGGCATCAGGAAATAGAGGCTTACATACAAAATATGGTGAATCAAATCAATCAGTTAGTGGAGATATTATCCAATGAAAAACTAGGGAGTTTTGCCTAGTCCTAATGAAATAGATAATAACAAATTTGGAATGGCAATCACCCTTAGTAGTGAAGATGAGCTCTTAGAAGAAGAAGATGAGGAAGATGAAGTAATTATTACAGATAAATTAATGGAACTCCTCGTTGACATGAAAGCTGAGTGGCGCAAATTTGAGAGAGAAGAAAAAGCAAAGGCTGGCTTTATGATTGACGTTACAAGAAGAGCTTCCTACAGAAGAAGACAAAGAAACCTCTATGTAAAAAAAGAAGGTAGAGGAGTGGAAAAAGATAATTGAATAAGAAGAGCCAGAAGCCTTTATCCAAAAAGAAGAATAAGAAGAGTGGATATAGGTGATTAAGGAACAATTGGTGGAGGAACTAGGTAAGGAAACTACTGATGAGGTGTTGGTAGTAACCCTAAGTATAGAGGATTCCCACTTCCTTAAAAAAAATTGTTCGAGTTGATCAATGATTCAGGGATTTTTGTTATTCGCTCTTGCACTATCAGATTGTCATTAAAAAAGGCATTATTTCTTGAAACTAGATTTATTAATTTGATAAATTATGTCATTGTTATTATCTTGCAACAAGTGGCTTATTTACAGGCTATGAAACCACTTTGTGGAGAAAAGGATGGAAGCAAGCCGCTGATTATTGATCTAGGATGAAGTTAAGCTTAAACGTTATATCGAGCTACCGATGTTAAAGAAGCACTGCATAAGAGGAAACCCATAAGTTAGATTGTAGAAAGCTGCAGAATAAGAATTAGAGTAATTAGTCAGTTCATATTACATATACTGATATATCTAAAAAGTCTATTTTAATTTTTGCAGATGAATTTGACAAGTTCTGTTAATACCAAGAACAATGAAGTTTTCTAATAACCACATCACTATTGTTACTGAGTCAGGTAAACCAAATATATGTCTCACTACTTCTTCCAAATAGGCCATCAATTCTGGTGCCATAAATCATATGACAGGTAATTATAGTCATTTCTCTATATTTAAGCCATATAAATCTAATTCTGCTATTACTTTTGCTAATGAGTCAACCTCTTATATTTTTAGGTCTAGAATAGTCACCTTAACTTCATTAATCCCCATATTACATGTCCTAAATTTGCCTGATTTTTCCTTTAATTTAATTTCTGTTAGTAAACTTAATCATACAATTAATTATTATATCTCATTCTTTTCTATCCATAGCCTTTTTTAGGATATTATTATGAAGTAGATTATTGGTAAAGCATTTTAATATGGAGCTATTTATATACTCAACATACAAATACCAAATTCCATTTCTTATTCTGGGGTTATAACTCCCTTTGAGGTACATTGTCGATTAGGGCATCCTTCTCATCCTTTACTCAATAAATTATGTCCTCATCATCATAACTTTTCTTGCTTAAATTATGAGTTATGTCACTTTGTAAAGCATCATTATTTTTGCTCGAGTCTTAGATTTAATAATATGGTTTGTTCCTATTTTGAATTAGCTCATTCAAATGTTTAAGGTCTTTATCTAGTCATGTATCAAACTAGATATAAGTATTTTGTTACCTTTGTAGATGATTATTCTCAAGTGACTTGGTTATATTTAATGAAAAATTATTCTTAAATGTTTTCTCATTTTTGTGACTTTTGTACAAAGATCAAAACCTAAATCACGATTCACATATTTAAGTGATAATGCTAAAGAATACTTATATGCACCTTTTCAATCCTACTAAGTAAGAATACTTATCTGCACGTTCTTTTTCCTACTAAATGATTGTTTCATATTGAACCTTGAACATTTGGTTACACCTTTTTGTTTGAGATGTTCTTCCACAGGTCACTAAAATGAACCCCAAATCTCTTTAATGCATTTTCCTTGGTTAGTTTGAAAGAGAGAAGGGTTATAGATGCTATTTTCCTACCTTTAGTATGTATCTTGTCTTTGTTAATGTTACCTTCTTAAAGCATATACCTTATTATCCAACCTCTGTATGTACAAGTCATGGGGGGTTAAAGATTTACTAATATATACTATTAAATCTTTTATCCCTATCCTGTTAAGTCTACTATTGTTCATGTCTATTCTTTATCTCTTGAAACTTTATAATTAGATCCAATTTCTACCGATGATCTCCATATTATTCTTCACAAAGGTAAGCATTAATATACTTATCATATTTCCTCTGTTGTATATCATGATCGTTTATCCTTTTCTTATTGTTCTTTTATTGCATCACTTGACTGTTAATGAAACTTTATCTCATTCTAGCTAGCATAATGCTATGACAAAGGAATATTCCTCTTTTAAAGGAAATATGAATTGAACTTTTTAACTGAGATAAGAAAATTAGGGGCTAAATCATTCAATACACCAATGACTCTTAATTTGCAACTTACACAAAATGATAAGCCATTTAAAGATCTTACAAAACATATGAGGTTAGATGGAAAGTTGAATTATGTTACAATAACATGTATAAATATTATATACCCAGTTAGTGTTGTAAGCCATTTTATATCTTCTCCAATAGTTAACCATGGTGCTACCTTAGAACAAATTCTATATTATTTAAAAGAAACCCTTAGACATAACATTGTCTATAAAAATAAAGGACACATTTGTATTGAATTTTATTCAAATGCAGATTGGGCAGGTCATAAGTTGACAGGGTTTCCACTTCAAGATATTGTGTTCCTTTTAGGAAATCTAGTTTCATAAAAGAATAAGAAATAAAATGTTATCTTATGATTAAGTACAAAGTCAAAATATTAAGATATGGCATAGCCTTTTTATGAGATAATGTGGATCTATCAATTGTTGAATAAAGTTAGTCTTAAGCCTCCAATACTAGCAAAATTGTGGTGTGATAACCAAATTGTCCTCTAATCATATATTTCATGAAAGAACCAAGAATATAGGAATTGATTGCCACTTTTTTTTAGAAAAACTACAACAAGGTTTAATTTCCAGAAAATATGTGAAAACTATAGAGAAACTGGGAGATATCTTCACAAAAGCCCTAAATGGTACTCAGATTGATTATATTTGTAATAAGCTGGGCATGATTAATTTCTATGCATTATCTTGAAGGGAATGTTACAAAATATGTATATACTAGTAAAGCTTAATCTAGGAATTAACTTTCCAAAATAGGAACCTAAATCATGGGGATTAATTAGAATAAAAAATTTCTTATAAAGGATGACTAAGTTTTGTATATATAGGTTGATTGTATCAATGAAATGGTTGAAGTAAAAATGCTTCTTTTACAATGTGCAATTTGCTCTCCTTTACATTTTTAGCTATTACATTAAACATAATGTAGGCTTTGAGTATAAGAAAGGAATAGCTCTAGGAAGTGATTAACTAGAACTTTTATTTTAACTTTTTACAATTGGAATAAATTGTTATATTTGTTATGGAGTTAAACTAGTTGAGTATGAAAATGGAATGTAGTAATTGGTTTGATTAACTTAAGGTATAAATTTTAATTAACAATGAATGATGAGTTTAAAAGGAAAGTGTTGAAATTTTCAGTAAATTACTTAACCTTGAGAGCTTATGACCGATATGAGATTGAGGCATCTTGTGAGCTTTTGACCGATACAAGATTAAGACATCTATGTCAATATTCTTTTTCTATAAAATTGCTCACCTTTGGCTGTAGTAGATTTTAATTAACAAATAAGGACCTTCTAATTCATATGTGTATATAATCTAAGTAGTGGAGGTTTGATGCATTAGTAAGTTTATAGTACTACATTTTCATAAGAAAAACATAAGTAGAACACTTAACCGATGAAATACTTAAGTAACTAGAGTGAAACTTGTATTAAAAGTTAACTAACTTTTTGTACTACTCGTAAATAAAATTGTTATGATGATTTTTTCAAAATTTTTTGAACCTCAATTATGAAATATTATTTCTATAAGTCTTTATTGAATTTATATCTTATAAGGTGTATGAACTTTGATATCATAAGTAATCGATTAAATGGTGCTTTTTTATTATTGTTTACCTTAAAAAGTGTGTTTGTCTGAGGACGAGAAAAAGTTAAGAGTAAGTGAATTTGATAAGAATGCAAAATGATATATTTTACTATCTTTTTATGCCTAAATATACTCATTAATCTTATATTTTGATTTAGGATGCAATTGGAGGTGTTAAGGACAAAAGGAAAATATTTGGGCAATTATGGACCATTTCAATAGTACTATTTAGATTAGGCGTAACTTTCTCTTTCAAACTCCAATTATAGAAAGCTTAGAAAGAGCTATAAAACTTTATATTTCTAATTTTGAGGATTCTCACTTTACAGGATATGGATCACACTTATGTGCTAGGGCATGTTTCATATTAAAATACTTATGTAGAAGATATGGTTAGGTTACAGTTCGTGTGACATTATAAAAAGATATAACGGTTTTATAGTAAGATAATGGTCTGGAATTTCAAAAAAATATTAGCTATGAGAGGTTAGATGTAGGGAACTATTAAGTGCTGATTTTTTTATGGGAATAGAGTTTCTTTCTGGTTTGATGATTAGCACCAAAGACAACCCATTTACAAGCTAGATGAGTTGCAACATTTGAGACCCTTAATTCCTAGCAATACTAAGGTGTAAAAGCTTATCAATAATAATAAGTGGAGTTGGCCTTTTTATTTTAGCATAGGAATAAGAATGATCACAAACAGCTTTCCTAACTACCAACCTAAGTTAACCAGACCTATTTAGTGGTTGGAGGAAAAATCCCTTAACTACATTTCAAAGTCTTATAGAAACTATTTGTTGACAATAAATGCCCGTAAAATTCCTTGTTACCACCTAGTTTATGACCAGGATATAAAACCAGAAAATGCTTTCATCTTATGGCTTGTAATTGGAGCAAGAATCCTTACAAAGAATAGGATGAAATTTAATATATAGACTACACATTATAAATTGTGCTTGAATCAATCTAAAAACATTGATCACTTAGTTTTTAGATGTAGTAACTCATCTTAGTTATGGAACAAAGTAACATCCCTACTAAACATCAATCGTATTGCTAATGATTGGTCAAAGATGGTGAGATGGGCTTCATAACTCAAGTTGAAGAGTAAAGCCGATAACAAATTGTTTAAGATTTGTTTCACTATTACAGTCTATAACATATAGATGGAAAGGAACTTAATATTGTTTTAAGCGAATCAAAAAACTAAGAGGATTTGTTCTAAAAGATAGTGATGCAAATAAGATTTACATCTATGGCAAGAGATTTACACCTCAAATTAACTTAAAAAATGAAGGACAGATGGTGCCTATAAATTATCTAAGGTTTAATGTATCTTTTACACTAAGTAGCTAAAAATTGAAATGGACTAGATGATAAGAGGGTCTTCAACCTAATTGTATGTAGTGGCACGTGGAACTTATATAGTAGGTAGTTCCTTGTATTCTATTGTTTTCAATAATGAAATCTCACTTAACTGTTGAAAACAATTCTAATGTTGAGAACACAATATGCTAAATGGGTGAACGGGGAGTAGATGAGATGGTAGAGAAATATCCAAGTCTTCCCTTTAAAAGCCCAATTTCTGTTTTGAAAAGTTCTAATTTTGTTTTCATAGCTTAATCTTCTCTATTTAATAATTAAGAATTAGACTTTAGGTGGCACATTATATTTATCTTTGAGCTTTTTTATACAGATTAAGATATACAAATTTAGTTGGGAGAATATGCCCATTAGGAATAAATTCAATTCTTTTGCTTAGTTTAAAATCATATGCTTCACACGTTTTTCTTCACATATTCAAACTATTTTTCTCAACTTTTCGAATATCTTTAAGGCATCATCA
>JANZXP010117495.1:0-17368 GCA_027576715.1 Erythroxylum flavicans
TGAGTGTTATGGTTTGATTATTAAATGAACATATGATCTGATTTGTGTGATACTATATTCTTGACTATGTGAATTCTCATAATTAAGAAATTATAGATAATATAATATGTTTAGACTAAAATGCAATGAATATATACATATATATATATGTGTGTGTGTGTGTGTGTGTGTGTGTGTATGCTTGAGTGTGTGTACGACTTGTTATTGTTGGCTATAAACGTATTAGCCACTGTGCTTAGCAGCTCACCCCATCATTTTCCACTCTTCAAGTACAGAAAATGCAAATCATTAAACCTTGCAAAAACTTCGAACTAAGTTAGTGGGAACATCTTTGGTATCAGAGCCTACGGTTTCTAAGGATTCCTAGGCATTGAATATGTTATACTATGAAATATATGATGTCTGATAAAGTGTTTGTATTGCTAAATTACTTGTTTGCATTGTTGAGTTTATTGATTGCATTAAGTGACATTTTTATTTTATTTATTTATTTTATTTGTATGTGTATTTGTTTTTACTCCCAATCGTGACATATATTTATTTTATCTAATTTTATTTTCCAAAGTCCCCTAATTTTGGCGCTTTGTCGCCGTAAAGTAAGAACTAAAACCTAGGGCTAACAGTATTTGCATGCTTCGGTAATAAATCAAGAGAGTGAACTGATAGCAAAATGATTAGATTAGGTAATGAGAGTTAGATAAGTTAATAGATAACGCAAATAATCAAATCGATAATTTATATAAAGAGAGATCTCATGTGAGCACCTAATAGTCTATTAGAAGGCTTAAGATCTAACTAGATGTTTGGGTTTTCTGTTAATTGAGAGATTACAAATTCCATAATTCAATTAGGGGTTATGATTTAGGGTTTAATTTTTATAATTCAAGAGAGAGTAATCCGCCCTTTGAAAGTCTATGACTGATATCGTATTAACTCAAAAGTAATCATGTTAGCATTTGATGATAGGATAAATCTCCCTTCTCATAATTGACTAATCTTCCTTGTTTGATTTTCAATTGTTCATTCATGGTGCTCAATTTAGATTCCTGTTGTGTTAATTTTACAATTTAATTTTCTATCAATCCATATTCACTATTTTACTTTTCTATTTAGTTTTTATTTTCTTTCAAATGATCCTTTTAGGCCTTAAATAATTTAGAATTAGATTAGTTCACCAACTCCTCATAGGATTGGGACCTTTAATACTAAAAAGTCTACATTTCATTTAGATGTGCGTAAATGCAGACAATGTCTGTGTTTCACGCGGACATTTATGTTAAACGCAGACATTTGCAAGGTTTTCAAAGAGTAGAACGTACAGCAACAAGGAGGTGTACAGGAGTAGTGGACCAAATAATTAAATTGTCACATCAAGATAGAACAATAACGAGGGGAGATTAAGTGCATAAAGAGGAGTGAAGGGGTAGTGAAGAGGAGCTACAAAAGGGGTCTTCGGTTGGGGTATTTCAATGGGGCTAAAGCATTTTCTTAGGAGAGACCCACGAAGGGCTAAACATCCCAACACTAGTTTGTAGGTAACATTGATGCCGATGATCCAGGTTACCGATGACCCAGGTTAAGTGTTTTTCTTTGTTTTAGTTGTTTCTTTCTCTCATTAGGAATTGATTATGTTATCTTGTGTTGATTGAATTGGGTATTGTGATGATTTTAATGCATTCATTGAATCGTTTATTTACAACCTCATTGTTAGAATTTCGATATAATCTGTAATTGTTTTGTTGAAATTCATATGTAGCGAATGATTCGTAATCATTAGGGATCACATAACCTAGGTTAAATGATTCATCGTATGTGGTTATTGCCTTAATTAATTGTTTTCCTAATTCGTAATGCTACTAACTAATTAAATCTAGAGATCATATCCTAGGTTATTAGATAGTTATGTTTAATTAATGATCATATCTTGATTAAACACTACTTAAGGGAAAACTCGAGTTAATTATTGAACCACGATTAATAGTTGCTAGGAGAGATTTAAGAATAATAAATCAATAAAATAGATTTAATTATATTGTAGGTCGAGATTGAACCAAAGAACCGGGTCCTTATCGAATTTCCCACTTTATTCACTTTTTGCATGTTTTCTTTAATTTTTTATTAGTCTAGCTTTATTTTATTTTCTAATTTGCAAAATCTAAATCCCCCATTAAGCCTAAACACCAATTACTTTCATTTTGGAAACTTTACACACTCTTTCTGTAGGATCGACCTAGACTTACCACTGCTATAGTAGTAATTTAGTTATTTTAATTTGACTAGCGTTACGACGTGTTATTAGTCTTATGTTCATATTTGACTGGCAGATGACAAGCTTTTCTATACAACCAAGAGGAGTCTTGAATGTTGTTCTGCATGCCTATAATGCATCATCAAGCTTGCTGGCCTAATCTTTCATATTCAGATTTACCACTTTTTCCATAATCCTCTTTACCTCTTTATTTGACACTTTAATTTCTCCACTAGTCTGAGGATGATATAAAGGGCCATCTTATGCTTAACACCATACTTAGTCAAAAGAGCAGAAAAAACCTTATCGTAGAAATATTCCTCATCACTAATAATGGCCCAAGGGGTTCTAAAATGGGTGAAAATATTTTTTCAAAGTAAAAAATCTCATCATAGCCTTAGCATCACTATACGACAATGCTATAGCCTCCACCCAATTTGAAACATAGTTAACTGCTGGGAGAATATAAGAATTACTAAAAAAGAGACAAACGGCCCCATGAAATCTATACCCTACATATTAAAAAGTTCAACCTCTAATATACCTCATTGGGGCAGCTCACTTCAGTAAGAAATATTTCCCATCCTTTGGCACAAACCACATCTAGCCACAAACTCCTTAGCATCTTTGAATAACGTGGGCTAAAAGAAACCAAATTGTAGAACCTTAACTGTAGTTTGTTGACCTCCAAAATGTCCCCTATAAAGAGACTCATGATGATAAGACAATATGTCATACATCTCAAATTTAGGAATATACCTGCGGATTATTTGATCAGCACACCTTTCGAATAGAAATGGTTACTCCAAAAAATAAAACTTAACATCATGTAAGAACTTTTTCTTTTAATTTGAATTCAATCTAATAACCAATAAGTTAGAGATAAGAAAATTGGAAATATAAGGAAACCATGACCTTACAACTTGGTTCGTAAGAAGCAACTGCTCATTAAGAAAAGTGTAATTGATAAGACTTACCTCATGCTCCAGATTGTCCAATTGAGAAAGGTGATCAGTAACCTGATTTTCAGCACCATCTCAAATCTTCAAGTCGAACTCTTGTAGTAATAAAACCCAACAGATCAGTCTCAGCTTTTCTTCCTTCTTGCTCAATAAATACTTAATGGCTGCATGATCAATATAGACAATTACCTTAATGCCTAGGAGGTAGGATCAAAACTTATCAAAGACAAAAACCTTTGCCAACAACTCTTTCTCAGTAGTAGTGTAGTTCACTTGAGCATCATTCAAAGTCTGACTTGTCTAATAAATCACATTCATCACCTTATCCTTTCTTTGTTCAAGAACTATATTTACAACATAATCACTAGCATTACACATGAGCTCAAAAATCTTATCCCAAGATGGTGGCATGATTATGGAATTAGAAATCAACTTTCCTTGAAAAATATTAAAAGCCTGATGGCAAGAATCATCAAAAATAAAATCCACATCTTTTTCCAATAAATTGTAAAGAGGTTTGGAGATTTTGGAAAGGTCTTTAATAAACCTCCTATAAAACCTAACATGTCCCAAAAAGCTCCTAACACCTTTAATTGAAGTGGGTAGATTTAATTTCTCAATAATACCAATCTTGGCCTTATCAACCTCAATACCTCGAGCAGAAATTTTGTGGCCCAGCATAATCCCCTCTTAAACTATAAAGTGACATTTCTCCCAATTCAAGACAAGGTTGGTTTCAATACATCTCTCAAGCACAATTTCAAATTATCTAGGCATTTATAAAAAAATCCCCAATGATAGAAAAGTCATTCATGAAAACCTTAATATTCTCTTCTACTATATTAGAGAAAATAGACATCATACACCTTTAAAAAGTTACAAGTGCATTACATAAGCGAAATGATATTCTCTTGAAAGCAAAAGTATCATAAGGATAAGTAAAAGTAGTCTTTCTGTGGTCTTCAAGTGCAATAGCAATTTGGTTATCCCTAGAATAACCATCCAAGTAATAATAAAATAGAAAACAAGCTAACCTGTCCAAAAGTTGATCAATGAACGGAGGAGAAAGTTATCCTTAGAAGTCGCCTTGTTCAATTTTCATTAATCCATGTAGACTCGCCATGTACTGACAACATGAGTGGAAATTAATGCATTTTGCGCATTAACAACCACATTCATCCCACTCTTCTTAGGAACACATTACACAGGACTCACCCAACTGCTGTTAGAGATAGAAAAAATAATACCAAAATCTAGCAATTTAATTACCTTTTTCTTCACCACTTCCTTCATATGGGAATTAAGTTTTCTTTGAGCCTCAACAGAGGGTTGGCATTCTCCTTAAGCAAAATTTTATGCATACAGATGGAAGCGCTTGTTCCCTTAATATCAACAATAGACCACCCAATGGCCTACTTATACATTCTTAAAAGACGTAATAATTTATATTCTTGATCTTCAGTTAGGGATGAAGATATTATCACTAGGAATGTGTTTGAATTACACAGGAAAGCATACTTAAGATGATCTGGCAATGTTTTGAGCTCCAAAATAGGTGGCTTTACAACAGGTGGCTTCAACTTGGCACCTTTACTACTGAGTTCAAGCTGTTCGATTACTGGTCGAGCTAATCATTTGGTAGTATTACTTAAAATTTCCCTGTCTAGAGGATCAATAGCAAAATACTTTGCAACCTGCTTAACAATAATATTACTTAACGCATCAATGCTAAACCAAGTACCTCGATCCTCAGGGAACTTCACGGATCTAAAAATATTAAAAGTAACTTGCTCATCATCAACCCTTCAGGTCAACTTCCCTTTTTTAACCTCGATCACATCATCACCAGCAGTCAAAAATGGTCTCCCTAAGATAATAGGAACATCCCTATCTTCCTTAATATCTAATAACACAAAGTCAATTGGAAAAATAAAAGGGTCCACTTTTACCAATATATCCTCAACGTTAACCTTCAGATATGACAATGAACCGTTTGCGAACTAAAGAGTGATATTGGTGGGTTGTAAGGCATCGTTCAATCCTAATCCTGCAAATATCGACAAAGGCATAAGTTTGATACTGGCTCCTAAATCACATAAAACCTTACCAAAAGAGGTGTTCCTAATGGTGCATGAAATACATAAGCTTCTAGCATTCTTGATCTTGGGAGGCAACTTCTTTTGAATTATAGTACTATAATCTTCAGTAAGAGTAATCATCTCCCAATTGTCTAACTTATGCTTCCTTGAAATCAATTCCTTGACAAATCTTGTGTATTTATGGATTTGATCAAGAACTATAAAGAGAGGTAAATTGATTTACATCTTCCTTAGGGGTCCCAAAAAATCCCATCATCCCCTTATCAATCTTCTTATCGTCCACTTTAAGGTGGTGGTGGTAGTCTATACTCCTTTATTGGAGCCTTTTCTTCAACTGATGACTTTCTAGGCTCATGTATAATCTTGCTTGGTTCTTCTTCTATCACTAGCTCAATTACATCATTCTTAGTCTCTTCACTGAAGGGCCCAGTTCTTGCTTGACTTTTATAGGTCAAATCACTTCTTAAGGGAATGGCCTTGATTTGTTTATTATTTCTATCTCTTAGGTTCATAACTGTATCACTAAGTAAGTTCCCCAATGATCTTTTAGATATAGCCTTAGCTAGATGGCCAATATGAGTTTTCATATTATGTTGAGAAGCTTGAGCGCTCGTCACTGTAGTAGAAAGTGACTGAACCAATGAAGTAAATCATACGTTAGTAAAAACTTTACGTACAAGAAACTCGATACACAAAAAGAGGGGTTGAATTGTTGTATCCTTTTTGTGAATAAAGAATCTTGCTAAGAACTTCTTTTTCTTGTTACAAAGATATCACAAAGTTTATATGAAAATTATTACTAAGGTAAATCGCAAGTAACTTCTTTATAATCGTTTAACAAAATAAACTGAAGTAAAGAGTAAAGAATAGACACTGCGATTTTATACTGGTTCACCCCAAACCATGGGTTATGTCCAGTCCTCAAAGTTCGTCTGAGTGTTTCACTATACTCCAAACAATTACAAGTATTCTTTCTTCCCTTCCAGAGCCTCTTTAGGTCTCTTACAAAGTATTCTTTTAACTATCTTAGCCTCTCCAAGCTATCTACCTTTTCTTTCTCTCACTAGAAAAATTTTGTGAGCTTTTGTTACAGAGATTAGCTCTCTTAGTATCGCACTACAGAATTTCTCGTTTGTCTAACTTTTCCTAAGATTGCTAAGAGTCTCTCTTTGTCTAAAATTCTCTAAGATTTCTAAGATTGTAACATCTTCAACTACGACTAGTATTTATAGTCTTCGTCTCTAACTTCTTCTTGATTCTTGATAACCACTTCTTTAATTGAGTTTTGTAACTAACTCTAACTAAATAAGTGTCTGACGTACCAATGACTCTTCATGATATCGTCTATCTCTTTGTGTCTGTGTCTGTGTCTATGTTTTCTTTGCATCTGTGTTTGCGTCTATGTTTTGTGTCTAGGTCTGCATTTATGTTTTGCGTCTGCATCTGCGTTTATGTTTTGCGTCTGCGTCTGCGTTTGCGTCTACATTTTGACTCCGCATCTGCGTCTGCATCTGCGTCTGTGTTGACTTTGCATTTGCGTCCGTGTTGACTTCGCATTTACGTCTGTATTATATTTGTGTCTGTATCTCGACTTTGTGTCTGTGTGTTCTTTGCATCTATATTAACTTTCTGCTTCTGCACTGACTTTGTGTCTGTGTTTCCTTCTGCGTCTATGTCTGTACTTTGTTTGCACACTTAACACACTTGTTAAAAACATTCATTTGTTTCTAACATTATTATTATTTGATTATCATCAAAATTAATCATCGTAAAGTCTTTTGACTTAACACATACTAACTCCCTTTTACTATAAGTATTAACACTTGAAACTCTTATAATCAATCATCAATATAATTTCAATAGAATGCATTATATATACATCTACATAAGCAAAACACTCCTAACACTTAACACAATCATAATAGGCAATTTATTGAACACTTTACAGGCATAAGAAATTCATCCTAAGATAACTGCCAAAATCATGTGTTTTCCCTTTCATCACTAACACTAAGACATTCCAAACAAAATCCAATCATAGACAATCAAAACCAACACAAACAACTTAATAAAATTACCATTACCGTTCCAACATCATACCTTAAAAACCAACAATTAAAGCACAAAACAAAACAAAGAAAAGGATCCATGATTTACCTCGACAGAAGGACAAAAAGACTGTGACTAAGAAGAAAGAAGCACACAAATGAAGAAGATAAAAGGACAACGACTGGGGAGAAAACAAAGAAGAAAGGAGTGGAGAGGAAAGAGTCAAAAAAATAGGGGAGGATCGGGTGCTTCGGATAAAATAGATACAAAATGACTTCATTTGTTATTGAACAAACAATGTCATTTTCCTTTTTTCTAAATGTTCCAACATTTGATGACGTTTTTGAAAAACGTTGCAAAATGTATGTACACAACAAATTGTTTAAAAAAGGAAGGAAACGGCATCATTCCTTGAAAGGAAAATGATGTCAGTCCTTTAAAGGAAAATGACGTCGTTCTCTTTTATATTTTGAAATGTTTCAATATTTTGTGACAATTATTAAAATTTGTCGCCAATTGTTTAAATACCATCAACTTTTTAGTATACTATTCATAATTTATTGCCAATTATCATATTTGGTGACAAATTTCTAAAATAGTCACCAAATGTTTATACACCATCAACCTCTTAGTGACTTATGCATAATTCGTTGTCAAATATCATATTTGGCGACAACTTTCTAAAATTGTCGCCAAATGTTTATACACTGTCAACCTTTTAATGACGCTAAGCAGAATTCGTAGCTAAATATCATATTCGGCGATGAATTTCTAAAATAGTCACCAAATGGTTTTGAATTTTATATTTTGCAAATTTTTTACTAATATAAAATTTCTGAAAAATGTAACCCAATTTATGTATAGTAATTAGAGTTTTATCACACCATATAAAATTGTCAAATCATATATTTTAAAAGACATTAATAATTAAATTAATTTTGTATAGTTTATTTTATAAATTTTTAAAATAACATTGTTGTTAACTAAATTTATTTTTACACTTAAAATCATTGTCAATAATATTTAATTTGAATATTAAAAATATCATATTAATATTTATTATTGATTTTCATTATTTACTATATTGAAATTATTTTTTAATTACGTTGCAATAGATATAATTATATGTGGTAATTAATATAATGTTATATTAATGCCACTATCAAAGGTCAAACCGAATGGAATTTTGAATTGATGCTAAATGGTATATTTCATCTGAATTAATCGAATACAACATCATTTTATTTAACTACAAATGAAATTGTTTTCTACTAGGTTATTAACCTCAAAGTAAACCTCTCTTCATTTTCATGTTAGCTGTCATATTTCTTCTTCGTTCACTGTCTAATAAATGTTATCTCTATTGTGGTCATCTCCTCTGTTGTGGTCGTCATCGTCGAAGAAGTGTAGTTACCTGTGTTGGTATTGTTCTTCTTCTCTATTTTCAAACCCTCCTTCTTGTGCTTTATTTTACTGATACGTTTAGGAGTTTATATGAGTTTTGTTTTCTACTTATGGTGTATGAGTTTTTATTTGTGTTTATGTTTGAGGAAAGCCTGTTAACTGTTTGATGACATGTTTTAGTGATGGTTGCTTCTGTAATGGATGTTTATGTACATATTTACATTTGATTGTACCACTTATAGTATATGATATATCCATCAAAATGACTTTATTTCAATATGTAATGAAGCTATGATTACATATAACAATTAAAAGTCCAATGTTCAAAACCAAAAATATGGTTAATTGTGTTTCTGTGTTATATTGTATCAGTCGACATTTTTGTAACCTTCCATGCTTGTTTGATAAAATCATGTTAACTGTTTGATGAAATGCCTATTAGAGAATGAAGGCTACTTCTGCAACATATGTTTATGTACATATTTACCAAATGATTGATTTTACACAAAATCTCTACCACTTATAGTATACAGATGTATCCATCAAATTGACTTTACTTCAACATGTTATGAGTCTGTGACTCAATTAAAAGTCAAATGGAGTATATATTAGACATAACAATTAAAACATAAAACTAACAACCTATCACTCTTATTCTTAAAAGACCAAATCTTTTAGCATACGCACATTTGAATTTATTGAATATATATTTTATGAAAACATATATATAATGGAGTATCTCAAAACTAACAAGCTAATTATTAAGACAACTTAGAGCTCAATCAGAATTACATAACTATTTTCATTAGAGGAGTCTACAAGGGATATTTATGTATATAAAAGCAATAATATTTTGGAGATGCAAGGGATGTTTACGCATCCCCTACACATAGTACATACACACTTAACATTCTCAACCTTATCATATGAAGTAATCTCACTTTATAGATCACAAAATTAACGTAAAACTATTAACATTAACTCATCGCAAAATGTCGACGTGGTGACTATTGAGCAAGTTTTATCTAATGTAAAACCCCCAATATTCACAAGTATACAGATCGTAAACTTGTAGTATTAAAGGTGTTGATCCCACAAGAAGTTGTGAACTAATCTAATCCTAAGTTATCTAAGGCTTTAAAAAATTAATAAAATGAAAATAAAAACTAAATAAAAAAGTAAGCACGCGAAGATCAATTGATAGAAATTTGAATTGCAAAATTAACACAAATGAAATCAAATCGAGAACCACTAACTTAACAATGGAAAATTACACAAAAAGAATTATCAAATTATAAGAGAGCAGATTTTTCCTATCATTAATGTTAACTTAGTCTTTTATGTGTTAAAGAGCTATTGGTTCTAGACTATCGAAGGGAGGATTACTCTCTCTCGAGTTATAATCACAAGTCCTAAACAATAATCTTTAATTAAGTTTAGTACCGAACATGTAATCTCTCAATTATAAACATCCCTAACCCTAGTTAGTTCTTAAGCTTCCGAATAAACAATTGGGTCTCAAATGAGATCTTTCTTTATATAAAAATTGATTTGATTAATAACATGGTCTATTGGATAGCTTAACTTTCATTAATCCGACCAAATCATTTTGCATTTGATTTACCCTCTCGATTTATTACCGAAGCATAAAGTTACAGAAATTAATCATAACACTCAATGGGATTAACACAAAAATAACTAGATTAACATTAAATCAAATCAAAATCCCTAAAGAAAAGTTAGAACATTATAATTAATCCCAAATCCATTGCCAAACCAAAATGAAAGATGGAAAGAAGTAATAAACTTGGAAAGATGAAGGTTGAAGCTGTAAGATAGGTCTTCTTCCTTGCTCTTCCCTTTCTCTCTTTATATTCTTCTTCTTATTGGAGTTTTCCAAAAGTGGTAGAGAATGGAGTTCTTTTTAGGTTTCCTTTCTTTTCTTTATATAATCTTTTCTACTCCGAGCAACCTTAGGGCTTTTTGGGGTCTAAAAAGTCTAAAAGTCCTTTAATAATTTGAATACGGAAGGCCATTTGCATCTGTTATCACACATGGCATGATCGTGGCACTTGATTTCCCTTTCTGTCACAATCGTGGTAGAATAGCCATAATTGTGGCCTTCCTCGATGCTTCTATGACGCCATAGGTTTTGCCTCAGGCGTCCTCCGATTCTCCTCCATTCTTTGATATTTGCCCTAAAACACTAGAAAACACATCAAGGCACCTCAAACATATAAAATTGAAGCTCAATCACGTGCTCTAACCTACAAAACACAAAATATTTAACTAAATAACAAAATCCTAACCTAAACATACACTAAACATTTAATTTAACAACTAAACACATAATAAACTACCCATTTAAACATTGTGCGATCTACTACTATCAACATCCCACACTTAAACTTTTGCTTGTACTCAAGCAAAAACAAAAGAACAAACAAAAACACCTAAACACAAAATACAAATATATGCAATAATGGGATAACGACATCAAACTTTATGAAACAAATTTAACTACAAACATCATCTGTCAACTTGTTCCAGCTTATTAACTTATGAAATGTATGTCTAAGTACTTCAAATTAAAAATACATACTGATCAAGACCATAATGTAAAGTTTATTCACCCCTGTCATTTGCAAACACATATTGATAATTATTTAGTCAATCAAAATTGTAACTATCCCTAAGTAGTTCTTTAGGAAAATTTAAGCTATTTATAAAGATCGATAGGCTTATTTGAGAAAACACTATTTTTGTTGATTTGAATGACATGAACCTAGCATTTTTAAGCGAAGGCAAACATTTGCGATGAATGTCTATCCGGTTACTCAACTAGGTCATGTTTTCATTAAGGGACTTGGTTGGAATGTCATTATAACCTTTTGACGCGAAGGTAAACATTTATAATGAATGTCCCCCAGTTACGCAGCTACATTATATTCTTAACTAGCTACTAGCTCTATTCATAATCTAAAGGCTAACGGAATAGTTATTTATTTAAGATTTTCATCATTTTTCACACTTTGTTATTGCCTACCTCATTTCTTTAATTAGTAATCCTCATTAAAAGATACTAATGAAGCTACTTATTTGATTGACTTAAAATTATAAATGAATGTGACAAATTCCTATTGTGATTAAACTAACATCATATCTTAATTAACATGTATGTTTAACCAAAGTAACCTAGGTCACTAATTTCACAAGCTAATAAACCTTAGCAACCTAAAAGACTATGTTCAAAGTTAAATCGATTCCATTAAGTCCTAGCCACTGACATATTCGCATGAATCACATCATGTAAACATAAATAAACTAATATACGATATGTAAAATTCTCATTCAAAGTAAAAGGATGCATGCAAACAACCCTCCCCATTCTTGGACATCACATTGTCCTCAATGTGAGAAGAGCAAATAACAACATGTAAGGTGGGAATAAACATAAAATGAAACAAAAAAGAAAGATAAAATTTAAAAGAGAAAGGGATAGAACACAAAAGCATCATGCTGAAGGAGGTGGTGATGGTGATGGAGGTAGTAGTTGAACACCTTGAGCTTTAAAATATCTGTGAATGTGTTAGATGTCCCAGCTCTAGCGTCTTTGTTCTCTGGCCATCTCCTTCATTATCCTAGCATTTTCTGCAATTGTTTTATTAGTGTCTGAGAGTGCAATGATTACCTTCTCCTAACTAGCTTCTTCTTCCTCTTTAGATTCTTCATTTATGGACTCCTCCACTTTTTGTTGTCATAGTGTTGAACTAGAACTAGGTTGTCCTACCTTATTTTTGATATAAGAATAGAGCTAACATCTCAGAGTCTACCCTCTAAAATCTTAGCTCTCGTCAAGCTATGAATATTAAAGAATTTAAGGAAACGAAAAATTATCCCTTCATAATCGACACCATAATAAGCAGCAATAGCTGCAACTAAGTAACCCATGCCAAGCTTATTGCTTCTCTTTTTTGGAGTGGCAATAAGAGTGTTGAAAATATAGGTTAAGGTACATACTTAGATGATGTGATCCATGCACCACAAAATGAAAAATTCTTTAACTAAACATCTATTGCTTTCGCTCTTGTCAAACACAAGTTGACACATGAATTTGTGTAATAACAATGTTTATAACTCCTGATAATATTATTATGGGCATTTTGGGTATTGAAGTCATCCAACCAAGTATGTTGCGCCCAATATCTCTTGGCAAGGAATTTATTATATTGATCCACGATGGTTGATTATGGGAATCCACCAATCTCACACAATATTTCATAATTAAGAACATATGGTCGACCCTACAACTGAAACCATAATTCTCTAGGGTTACTTGGTTCAAAGTGGAGGGTGGTAAAGCATTTAATGGTGAGTTCTTCATAAATAACAAATGATAATTGTAAGAATTTATCCCAATGAATTCTACTATCTAGGTTTTCCACCTTCTCTCTCAAACCTTTCTTTCTAAAATATCGAAGTCAAAGTATCTCAGCACTACAATGGTTTTAAAATGAAGAGTGCTAAAATAGTTACCTTCTGCTTTTGAGTAAATCAAAAAAGGCTCTCGATACTCCTTCGCTCGGTTCTATTGTCTATGTCCCAACACTTGGACTTTTCCTTTCATTTGCATATGTTTGATCGTCTGTTTAATTCATGACCCCATTAGGAGTGAGAGATTTACAAAAAATTTAGAGGGAGAGAGAGACTTAAGGTGGTTGTAGAGAGAAGTGAGAGGAAATTAAGTTCTGGAGGTTACAGAGAGGGAGTTAAAGTGAAAGTGAAATGTGTAGGAAAAAAGAGGTTAGGTGTAAATATATAGGGTAAGAAAGGAAGAACGGATAAAATTGGAAAGAAAATTAGCTAAAAACATGCATGCCAATCTTGCCCCACTATAGGCCACGATCTTGGCCCTGCTAAATTTCTACAAATTTTTCTAATTTTTCATTTTTCGTCCTTTCAGCTCCTAGATCCTTCCTTAACTTTTTGTTTTCTTTATCACCTCATTGTGCTTTCCTTCCATAACATTCTTGATCGTTTTTTTTCAATGTGCCTAGGTTTTAATCAATAACCACGATAATCTACAAGCATACGGGTTGTTCACGCAATACCTAAGGTGTCGATCCTACAAGGAGGGATAATCTAATCCTAAAATCTAAGGCCAAAATAATTTTCAATAATTCAAAATGTAACAAAACTACGGCAAGAACTTAATTCAATCATGCAACTCAATTCTAAGAATTAATTATGAAAATATTAACAAATAATAATTACAACCACTCTCAAAAATCAACCTAAAGGAGCTATCAATTAAGAGAAAGGAGCTATCAAAACCAATAAACCAATAATTATTGGATTATTGGTTTTGGACGATCTTAGGGTTGATTACTCTCTCTTTGTAGCATCCCAATCTCATAGGGCATATTCTCGAACCTACCATCGGCATTTGAGAACATACTCTACAAGCGTGGCATGTTAGGACAGTCAGTCAAACTCATTGCAAAAATTTTCACACAGCACATGCATTTTTAGAAAACAAAGAATCATTCTTGCCCCATTTTACTCAAAAACACTTTCAGTCGCCAGTGTTACAAAAATTATCACATCATCATATATTCCAATAATCAACTGGGCCCAATACAAAACATTTCCAATTATACAGTCATTACACTTTTCAACTTGCATAAATGTTGTACGATATTTTCAAAATACAATTTTAAAATACAAAAGAAAGACTATAGATAAATGTAGGTACATCTGATCCCAGCCTCTAACTCTTATCCGAATGTAGTGGTTAGACTCCAGTTAATCTAACTAGTAACTCCTCTAAGCCTGAAAAAATTATAATTTTGGGGTGAGTTTTGTGAACTCAGTGACTAAACCATCATCGATGTGCTCAACGATGCTAGGACACAAATATTACAAGCAATAACCAAATTCATATGTATATCATATTATTCAGAATCAATTCTCATTTAACACATCTTCCAATTGTGTATAATAACTCTCAATATATACATATTTTGATAAACACATTATGAATACAAACACTTCATATAATCATTTCAGAATAATCTAATCATTCATCTTGATCATTCATCTCATCAATATGTATACAAATGTTTCACATCATTATGTTAACATAATTCAATAACTTTTCACAACTATTCATATGATATATGTAAAGATGTATATGCAATGCATATGAGACTTCACTTTCATTTTTATTTTGTTATGACCAAGTGCCTATTAATTATCCCATATCCCTTGTGGATACTGGGCTTATTTTAGGTACTGAGCCATATCCCTTGTGTATACTTGACTTATTTTAGGTATTGACCCATATCCTTTATGAATACCAGGCTCATTTACAACTGAGCCTGTGGCTCTTTATACATATTCTGAGCTTTAAGCTCATTTCAGGCTAGTCACTTCGGTCACAACTCCTTTATCTGATCATACATATCAATTTCATGAAATGCATCATCTCACATAATGTGCTATCAATCACTTTCATTTGGTGTGCATATTCATTTATCACAATCATTGGATCAGAGTCCGACATTTAGCATTCAGTTGACTATCACTTATTCCATTCACATTCACATTAACATTTATCATCAGATTTTGGTCTAACATTCAACAAGAATGTTAATTATCACTTATTTAGTCAAATTGTCATACAATGAGGACTTCCAATATAGTCCCGAATAATGATTTCCTTGGATAATTGGTATATGGAATTATCATAATCAAACTAGCAATAGTTTGATATGTAAAAATTAAACAAGAACAATTCAAGCATAGTGAGAAACATCTAGGTTGACTCACTACACATATAACTCAAACAGAAAAACACATATAATTGAATTTACACATCTATGTTAACTCATAGTATGCTCCAGGTGAGTTATTAACTTGATAATCTGGTAATGTTTAGATTTTTTGGTCAACTTGTGTTTCTATATCTTACAATACATACATAATCCCCATATTACTAAGTTGATCAATCATATAATTTTTCAAACATGCACATGTATATATATTATGTTCAATGCATGCTCAATTGACTATTTTAGGTGTTGATCCCTAATCACATCACTTGACCATTAACAACATCATTTGTGTATGTCAAGTTTACACTTAGGTTCATAGATCAAAGAATTTGGTTAATCTAATATCATCAATCATATGGCTATCACATACATGCATTCCAATTCTTTTTCTAAGATTATAAGTTCACAAAGTATTCAATTCGGATTCACCTTTACTTGATACACATTACTCTCACTTGAATCACATTAACTATATACGATCACTTTCATTTCTATAATATCTCCAAATTTCTAGAATTTGTCTTAATGATATCAAATATCCATGCTTAAGTTATAACTTCCATTATCACTTCGAACTTGTCACATATTTAATCACTTTATCCATAATCCACTAAGTTAAATTAAAGCTTCATTCTAGCCTAAATGCATCATAGGAAAGCACCTAACCATTTCTTGTGTCAAACCACATATAAAAGAAGCATATTTTACTTTATAACCATTCCCATTCCCATTTTCCAGCTTTTCCAACTCTATTTTCAGGTCAATTTTTTATGATCATTTGGACCTATAAAATGAGGTATTTATGCAACACTTTCTTCTAAAACAATGTTCCTATATGTCTTAAGTTTCTAAAAACATCAATTTCATGCAGTTTGGTTTAGTATTCTGCGAGTTATACCCAGAAGACTACAGACTATTCTCAAACAATGACAGCACCCAGTACTCAACGTCAAGACAAATTTAGAAACCATTAGAGACAGAATTAAAATTGTACTCCTTATGAAAATTGTAACCGTATGTCTCTAGTTTAATATACATTAAAAATTATTCCATTTTGATATCTACAGATCAAGATATGGCTAAAATACAGATGCCTGTGCAATGGAAACACTCCATCTAACATATTCTAGCATAAGGGTCAATCACAGGCAGTGTTGGGGAAGTAGGCATAACTTGAGCTCTAGTCACTATTTTCTCAAGAAATTTTCACAGAGATCAAGCTGAGACCTACATCTACAACTTTTATTCTTTGAGTTTCTTCAAATTTGAGCTCTAAGGATATGAAAGATAGATCAAAAGAGAAAGATGAAATTGAAACCAGAATTTCAACTTACATTGATAACCTCTTTCCTTCTCCTCTTCTCTCCCCCCTTTTCTCTCCTTCTCTTCTTATTTTCGTTTTCTCCCTCATCTAACCTTACGGCCAACCTTCACTCTCACTTCTAGTGCCTTTTTTCATTCATTTTCTCTAGAAATTCAAAGAAAGTCAAACAACTTCAAGTGTCACCATTCCATTGGTCCATGTGTCACCATTCTATTGGTACATATGTTATCCTTCTATTGGTCCATATGTTACTATTCTATTAGTCCATGTGTCACTTACTTTAAGCTCCATATGTAACTCATTTAAGCTTCCATATGTCACTACATATAAGGCTACACATGTCACCAATTGTAAGGCTACACATGTCATCAATTATAAGGCTACATATGTCATCATTTGTAAAGCTACACATGTCACCATTCTATTGCTCCACATGTCACAAGTCT
>JANZXP010117531.1:0-17365 GCA_027576715.1 Erythroxylum flavicans
ATTGTTTTTCTTGAACAAAATTCCTTTTCCCGTACTGCCTTTCAAGTAATGTAGCACCCTATAAGCTGCTTGAAGATGAGGCTATCTAGTAAAGGATTGAACCCATAAGGATTTGTTTTGTTGTCATATACCTATTAGGATTTGTTTATGTTTACCTATTAGGATTATAATAGGATTTGTTTCTGTTTTATTGTAAGTTTCCTAGTTAGGAAGGTTTTCTTGTCTAGCAAGAAAAGAAATAAGTTAGCTTTAGAAAAGGATTTCCATCAATCCTTTTCACACTAGAATTAGGACTCTTATGTACCACGTTAGAGATATAAAAGGGAGGGTTAATAGATGTTTTAAGAAGCCCCCAAAAACATTACCTTAATAAAGTTTTTGCAGGAATTTTCCTGAGAGAGATTTTCTCTCTCTTGTTGATTAAATCCTAAGTTTTATGCTTAGATTTGGTTCTGAGATTAACCTAAAATCTCTATCTAACTACTACTGCTGTGTCAATTGGTATTAATGCCAGTTTTTCCTGGATTTCTTTCCTGGTGCCTTTCAGCCAATCTTCCAGCCCTACCAACCCAGAAAATTTTTCCTGAATTTCTTTCCTGGTGCCTTTCAGCCCATCTTCCAACCCTACCAATCTAGAAAATTTTTCTTGAATTTCTTTCCTGGTGCCTTTCCTCTGTTTTGTTTCTATTCCACACCCTCCAACCCTACCAACCTAGAAAAATTTTTCCTGGATTTCTTTCCTGGTGCCTTTCCTCAGTTTAGTTTCTGTTCTACACCCTCCAGCCTATCTTCCAGCCCTACCAACCCAGAAAATTCACCCAAAACCTAGAAAATTCACCCCAAACCTAGAAAAATCAAACCAAACGTTTTCAGTTTTGACCAACCGGTGTACATGACTGATCAAGGAGATAACCAGAGATTTGACGAAGTTTTGGAGGCTATTAATAGATTAGCAACTCGTATGGATTAGCTTTTAACCATTATGGGTCTTAATCAAGCCAATAATGGAGGAATACCACTTAATGGACCTCAAGGCAGAGGTTTACCTCAACCCCAACCTATTGGCAGACGTGATCTTCCAAGGAATGCAGAAAATAGGAGAGCTCACGGTTAGAACTAGATGCCTCTCATGGATGATAGTTCGGATGAAGGAATTCTAGAACAAGACCAACCAAGGAGAGGCCAAAGGGGTAAAGATGATTACAAGATTAAAGTTGAAGTCCCTTACTTTAGTGGGAATCTAAGCATTGAAGGCTTTCTTGATTGGATTGATGAGGTGGAAAGTTTTCAAGAGATGATGGAAGTCACAGATGATAAACTAGTGAGAATTGTGGGCTATAAATTAAAA
The DNA here is from genome assembly GCA_027576715.1 of Erythroxylum flavicans. Taxonomy (NCBI): domain Eukaryota; kingdom Viridiplantae; phylum Streptophyta; class Magnoliopsida; order Malpighiales; family Erythroxylaceae; genus Erythroxylum; species Erythroxylum flavicans. The sequence goes on from JANZXP010117531.1 coordinate 1,349, forward strand.
AGTGGTTTTAAAGTTGGAAGAGTAATCTTCAAAAGAATCGGGAGAGGAATGGAAAACCACCAATCAGATCTTGGAGGAAATTGAAACAAGCCCTTTTCATTAGATTTTCCCCCCTGATTATGAGTTATACTTATTTGATCTTTATCAAAGTTGCGTCCAAGGTTCTAGGAGTGTGGAGAAGTATCATTCTAAGTTCTTGAGGCTGGCAGCAAGCAATAATCTTGAAGAATCTAATATGCAGCAAGTTTCAAGGTATCTTAGATGATTAAGATCATCCACAAGTGAAAGGCTTGGAATGCACACTATTTGGAACATAGAGGAGGCCTACCAATTGGCCTTAAAAGCTGAAAAGATGGAACAGGCACTTAAGAGGTTTTAATACCTTAGGAGAACAACTCAACAAATTCCAAATGAACTGGTAGGAATGGGGAAAGCATTAGCTGAAACATTGAAAATCGATAATGCACCTAAAGATCTAAAAGTGGACAAAAGGAAGCCTTTTGAAGGAGGTGGCAGTAGCAGTAGAGGAATTCCTAAGTGTTCCAACCCATATGCACCACCAAAAATAGACAAGTGTTATAAATGTCGGAAGCCTGGACAGATCTCTAGTAATTGTCCTGAGAGAAAGATGGCCAACGTTACTAAAAAAGGAGACTACGTTAATGAAGGTAAAGAAGATTTGGAAGAGCTTTAAGAAGAGGAAGAAGAAAGAGAGGAGTTTGCTGAAGAAGTTATCGAGGACAAAGTTAGTCTAATGATAAGGAAGATAATTTGTTCATCTAAAACCGAGGAGCCATAACAAAGGAGAAGCATTTTTAGATCCTTCTGTACTGTTAATGGTAAGGTGTGAAACTTGATTGTAGACAATTGCAGTGATGAGAATTTAGTGGCGAGAAAGATGGTGGATCATATAAAGCTTCCTAATGAGAAAAATCCTCATCCTTACATCGTTGGTCGGCTCACTAATGGGCCAGCCTTGAGAGTAACTGAAGTGTATCAAGTTCCTATTTCTATAGAAAAGTCTTACAAGGCTGCTGTTTACTGTGATGTGGTGAACATGAATGCAAGCCACATACTCTTAAGAAGGCTATGGCAATTTGACATGGATATTACTTATAAAGGAGAGATGACACAGTCTCATTCCAATTGAAAGGCAAGAAAGTGACCATACTACCCACAAATGTAGCCTTTGATAGGCCGAAGACTTTTATATTGGAGGGAAATACAGTGTTGACCCTTAGTAAGGAGACTCGAGAGGTTCATGTCTTGGTGATAAAGAACCAATTATTGGAGGAGAAAGAGGAGGAGAATGGAGCTAATTCAGATTTGATCCATCCGCTTTTGGAGGAGTTTTCAGATCTGGTCCAGTCCGAATTACCTAATGAATTGCCTCCTCTGAGAGATATTCAACATCACATTGATCTAGTACCTGGAGCTAAGCTTCCTAATCTACCCCATTATGGAATGACCCTAAAGAAACTGATATTCTAAGAGAACAATTGGAAGAATTGGTGAAAAAGGGCTTATGATATTCCTGCACTTTTGACACCCAAGAAGGATAGATCGTGGAGAATGTGTGTTGACAGTAAAACCATTAACAAAATTATCGTGAGATATCGATTTCCTATTCTCAAATTAAATGACATGCTTGATCAACTCTGTGGTTCTCAGGTATTCTGTAAACTTGACTTGAAAAGTGGTTATCACTAAATACGGATCATACCTAGGGATGAGTGGAAGACCACATTTAAAATGAAAGAGGGGTTGTATGAGTGGCTAGTCATGCCGTTTGAGTTGTCCAATGCCCCTATCACTTTTATGAGACTCATGAACCAAATGCTTAGAACTTTTAATGGAAAGTTCGTGGTGTTTATTTTGATGATATCTTTGTCTATAGCAGAATAGTTGAAGAATATCCAGAACATTTGAGGAGAGTCGTGTCTATTTTACAACATAATAAGCTTTACTTGAACTTTAAGAAATTCAGTTTCTTGACTAGCAAGTTACTATTCTTGGGGTATGTGGTTAGTTCTGAAGGAATTCATATGGATGAAACAAAGGTGAAGGCAATTCGTGAATGGCCTGCCCCTAAGAATGTTAATGAGGTTCGATCTTTCCATGGGCTAGCTACTTTCTATAGGAGGTTCATTAGAAACTTCAATTCAATTATGGCCCTATCACATAATGCATGAAGAAAGGAAAGTTCGGTTGGAATGATGAAGCTGAGAAAAGTTTTGCTTTGATTAAGGAAAAACTCAGCACTGCTCCTATCCTAGCCTTACCGAACTTTGACAAGATTTTTGAGGTTGAGTATGATGCATGTGGAGTAGGAATTGAAGTTGTTTTATCTCAAGAAGGCCGACCTGTAGCTTTCTTTAGTAAGAAATTTAACGACACAAGGAAAAGATGAAGTACTTATAATTAAAAATTTTATGCTGTTGTGAGAAAATTGAAACATTGGGAACATTATCTGATTCAAAGAGATTTTATTCTTTACACTAATCATCAAACTTTAAAGTTTCTAAATAGTCAAAAGAACTTGAGTAATATGCATGCCAGATGGACTACTTTCTTACAAAAGTTTTCTTTTGTTATTAAACATAAATCTGGTGTGACTAACAAGGTGGTTGATGCACTTAGGAGGACAATATTGCTTTCTACTGTATCTCAAGAGGTCGTTGGATTTGAAGTTTTAAAGGAGCTTTATGAAGATGATGAAGACTTCAAGGACATATGGTTAAAGTGTATTCAGAAGCAGCCTACTGGGGGATTCCATATCACTGATGGTTTTCTTTTCCACAGTAACCAACTTTATGTTCCTCATACTTCTCTTAGAGAAAAGTTGATTCGTGATGTGCATAGTGGGGGATTCGCTGGTCACATGGTAAGGGACAAGACCACTACTAGTCTTGAAGATAAGTTCTATTGGGCTCAGTTGAAGAAAGATGTTAGAAACTTTATGACAAGGTGCTATGTTTGTCCGACTGCTAAAGGAAGATCCCAGAATACTGGTTTGTACATGCCACTCCCTATCTTAGAAGATATTTGGGAGGACTTGTCTATGGACTTTGTCTTTAGATTACCTAGAACACAAAGGGGAGTTGATTATATTTTTGTAGCAGTTGATAGATTTTCTAAGGTGGTGCATTTCATTGCATATAACAAGACTGTCGATGCATCTAATGTGACTAGACTGTTCTTTAAAGAAGTGGTAAGATTGCATGGAATTTCTAAATCTATTACATCTGACCAAGATTTGAAGTTTCTTAGTCACTTTTGGAAAACTTTTTGGAGGATGTTTGATACTTCTTTAAACTTTAGTAGCACTACTCATCCACAAATAGATGGTCAGATTGAGTCACTTAATAGGAATTTTGAAAATCTATTGAGAAGTATGTGTGGAGACAAGCCTAAGCAATGATATATAGCTCTAGCTCAAGCTGAGTTTGTCTATAATATTGTTGTCTATAGTGTTATTGGTAGATCACCATTTTCCTTGGTATACGTGAAAGTTCGAAAGAGTATTGTTGATCTGATAAACTTCCAAAGTTACCAAACTTAAGTATAGCAGCTGAAAATATGGCCAAACAAGTGAAGACGATGCAAGAGGAAGTTCGAGAGAGACTTGAAAGGACTAATGCTAAATATAAAGAACAAGTTGACAAACACAGGAAGTCTAAAACTTTCGAAGAAGATGACAAAGTGATGATTTTCTTAAGGAAAGAAAGATTCCCTGTTGGAACCTACAACAAATTGAAGCCAAAGAAATATGGTCCTTATGAGATCTTACATAAAATTAACGACAATGCTTATGTTATCAATCTGCATGAGGAGATGAGAATTTCAAAGACTTTTAATATTGCTGATATCTATGATTTTTATGGAGAAGAAGAGCTCTATCCTAACGACAACTTGAGGTCGAGTTCTTTTTAAGAGGAGGGGATTAATAAAGGATTAAACCCATAAGGATTTGCTTATGTCCTTGACCTATTAGGATTGGGTTATGTTGTCATATACCCATTAGAATTTGTTTTTGTTTATACCTATTATGATTTGTTTTTGTATACCCATTATGATTTGTTTATGATTATGATTATGATTTATTTTAATTTTCCTAATTAGGAAGGTTTTCTCGTCCAGCAAGAAAAGAAATAAGTTAGCTTTAGAAAAGAATTTCAATAAATCCTTTTCACACTATAATTAGGACTCTCATGTTCTACGTTAGGGCTATAAAAGGGGGGATTAGCAGATGTTTTAGGGGAACATCTTTAGAGAAACTGCCTTTCTCTTATTGATTAAATCCTAAGTTTTATGCTTGGATTTGGTTCAGAGATTAACCTAAAATCTCTACTTAACTATTTCTGCTATGTCACGGGGCCTTTAAGCACCTAAAGGGGAGAGAGAGAGAGAGAGAGATTCAAACCTTGTCTAAGTTGCAGGAATGTTGTCACATTTGACGAAAAGATATCAGCAAACTTTAGAACCTTAAAGAAAATGAAAATAAATGAGGGATTGGTTAGCAACACCATTCGGCTAAAATAGGTTGTCAGAATTTAAACCTACTTTCCATTCTTTTGCTAACATTACTCAACACTATAAATTTTCCATGCTTAGCATTCAAACATCAAATACATAAATCATAAATAGTTCGTAAATCATTCATGCTCATTAAGATCTTGAATAAAATAGTAATCATATAAATGAAGCAAATAAATCACTTACTTTGAATAGAATTCGTCATGATATAGAGCGAACTTTCAACAATTACAAACTAGATTCTTTCTCTTAATATATTGCTTGATAGATAGCCAAAAATACGTTCATGTTGTATTTTTTTTGTCTATATTTAATCATGGTAGAGAAAGAACTAGTTTATATACCTATTAACATTAAGATCTTGAATAAAATAATAACCATATAAATGAAACAAATAAATCACTTACTTTGAATAGAATTCGTCATGATATAGAGAGAACTTTTAACAATCACAAACTAGATTCTTTCTCTTAACAGATAGTTTGATAGATAGCCAAAAACACGTTCATGTTGTATTTGTTTTGTCTATGCTTAATTAGGGTAGAGAAAGAACTAGTCTATATACCTGTTAACATTAAATATTGTACGTCTTTCAAGTACTAAATTAACAGTAAAGATCTAATATACTATTAAACAAAGAAAAACCCTAAACTAATTTTAATATGGACCTATGGAAAATATGGGCCGTAACATCGAGCCATATTTCCTAAACACTTCTGTGTAAAAATCTAACACTCGTCAATAACTATGGCTTATAATATGAGATTAGACATAGCATTGCAAAATGATATAAAGCTATACAAAAAGCCTACCTCCCTATGTAAATTAATCATTCACCATGATCCTCATCATCTTCATATCCTTTTGAGATCACCACTGATTGAGCATTGGACTGACCAGCAATTCTTACAACAATGAGAAGGTGGCCACTCAATTATCTGTTTATCAGTCTAAACTTCCAAGTCTCTCCCACCTAGAGTTGATCCTGAGCAAGGTCAGGAAGGGCCCTCGCTTAAGGCCCACACTTATGAGGGCCTATTAATTATAAGTTATTTTACAATATAAGATTTTTTCACTTAAGCGAAATATGTTTGGAAAGAGTTTTTGTTTTAAAAAATTTTAAAGGAATTTATTTAGGGAGTAAAAAACAATCTTAATTTGGTATAAAAAAAACTTGGTCAGTCATCATACATACAAAAACTTTGTTTTAAGAGGTAAAACAGTGGTGGAAGTGAGCATTTCAAAATGAAATTGCTCCTAATACAAAGATTCACATTTTTCTAATTGAAATTCAGTAAGAGAAGACCTTAAATTCAAGAATTTTGCCTTAGCCTTGTAGATCAACATCATTCTCATTTAGGTAAGAAACACATCTTATTTATTCTCTCGTCTCATTTTATTTTATTTTATTGCTTTGAATTTTAAACTTTTTCAATAGCTCTTTTGATTTGAAGTCTGGGTAAAAATTTGAAATTTGATTATGTGTATACTATCTTTTTCAATATGGGTTGACTTTTCTATTTTAAAATTGAAACTTAGATTAAATTTAGGTATAATTTATTTTCTTTTATTTTCTATTTCAATTGCAATTTATTCTGACAAATTGAAAATTGTCAATTTGATTATATATAATAGTTGTCAATTGCAATTCTAGGTATAATTTTAATTGTAATTGAAATTTATTTGGGTAAGTTTCCTCTCTTTCATTCCGCATATATCATACTTGATAGTTTTATCCTGATTTCCTTCTTCAATTATAATTTATCTCTCTTTTATTTATTAAGTCATAATTAGTATTTTCTGATTTATAGGTTCGACTAATTTTGTATATATAAATTTAATTTTGAAAATTATTGATGAAAATGGGTTTCAATATTTCTATAATGTGAATAATGATGTTAATCTCTTTTCTCTTTGGTAAAAAGTGGATCACTATTAGGTTTCAATATTTTAGAATTACTTGAAAAATCAAAAATAAATTTTGGATATGATAACTTTTATCATAAAAGTTTCCTATTGTTTTTTATTTTAATATAGGATATTAAATTTGACTCTTTGTTTTTTCTTTTTTGAATATATATAATAATATTGATATATCTTTGTGATAAATGGTCGAGATATTATTATTCTATTGCGCTTACCTGCTTCTTCCATTTCCATACATATGCTTTTGTTCTTGTTCTTGTTCAATTGTGTTATAATTATTTTATATAATGTTGTCTAAAAAGTATTTTTCTAGAAGTGGAAAAAGGAATAAAGAGTAGAATAGTTAATATCCTAAAAAAGAGTTATTAATAAATTTGTTAAAAGAGTGATTCTTCTAATGAGATTATGATAAAATATATGAAGATAGTTTTGAACAGCTTAATGAAAATTTAAGTGATGATATTTATATTCCTGAGAATGTTAGCACATTGAATAAGTATAAACATGTATCAAATGCATCCAATTTAGAAAAATTAAGAGTAAACGAGCAACCAATCACTCAGTTAAATATTTATGATCCTACAAATTGGAATAATCTTAACAATAAAATAACGTTTATAAGAGAATTGAATCATGTGTTTTCTTTAAACTATTCATATTTGCATATTATTAATTCTTTAGGGCCCTTTTTTTGTACTTTTTTCCGGCCTATAAAATATTTAGAACAACCCTCCTCCCACCACGAGACCCAGATTCCCCTTTGGATCTTCTTATGTAAAGATTGGTCCTATGTGATCCTTAAGCACTATAACCGGGACCTTTACACTACAAACATTAGCTATCCTACATTTCTTTGCTTGCTGTATAATGAATTCTTTATCTACCCTTTCTTGCTCATGCACATACTTGTATTCCCTTAGAGGTGCTTAAATAGTGTTGCGGTCTAGAGTTATAGCCAATGATTTAAAAACAGGACCAAACTGGCCGGTTCAATTCTAATAAATACGAACTGGTCTGATTTTTGATTTAGTTTATATTTATAGCCTTTATGAGAAAAATCGACTTGTTAAGTAACAAACAAGCCGATTTTTTAAAAATTTCCCTATTTTCTTTAAAAATCGATTAAGTAATTAGCCATCTTTTGGAGTATATGGGACCCACCAAAAACAACAAGTTCCTCCTTCCTCTCTTGGTTTTTGACATTTGGGCACCTGAAACCTAATTTTTAGTATAATTAGAACATTTGTCGTTAAAGAGTTTATGAATTGTTTTAGGACATAAATGAAGGGCAGAGCACGACTCCTTTGGAGACCTATAGAGGAATAAGCTTCTCGACACTAGTTCGAAGGTGATACCGATGCCGAAGGACACATTTGGGCATTCTTTCATTGTGTTTGTTGTTCTCTCTCTGTCTCTCTTTAGGGACTGATTATGTTATCCTATGATTATATATTTGGGTTTTCATATATGAATAACTTTATTCTCATTATCGTTAGATTTTTATGTATGAACCATTGTTAGAATTGAATACAATACGTAATCATTGTATTTTAGATTCATTTATGGAAACTAATGGTGTCGAGTTATTAGGGATAATGTAACTTTGGTTAAATGACCTGAGCTTATGAGGTTGTTGCCTTGATTAATTTGTTTTCTTTACTCATAATGTGACTGCCAGATTAAATCTAGAGAGATTGTTCAAGGTTGTCTGATAGCTAGGTTTAATTAAAGAGCTTGTTTTAATTAAACACGACCTAAGAAAAAACCGGGATTAACAGAGTTTGTTGGTAATCTAAGATCGATAGTTGCTAGGAGAGGTATAAGAATAACAAAACAATGAAATGTGCTTATTCGTGTGTAGGTTGAGATTGAACTGATAACCAGATCTCTAACACATTCATCGCTTTTCTTATTTTTGATTGTTTTCTTTAATTTGATTTGTTAGTTTATTTTTATTTTAGTTTCTTATTAAAAAATCGGTAGGACTCAATTTCCTAAAAACTTAGTTCTTCTAGGGTTTTTACCAATAAACCATGCTATAAGGCATTATTGGCTAAGGGAGAGAATATACCTTGGTTCAACCTTTTATGGAGGCACTCACTGAATCAAAAGGCCTTAATATTGTGCAAAGAAGCTGAAGAAGATAGGAATCACTTATTCTTTTAATGCAGATACTCAAAAGTTGTCTGGAGCAGAATTTTACATTTGCTAACTGATTATTGTTCTTCTTACGATTGGTTATACACTCTTAATTAGATCATTCGTACTGCTAACTAAAAGGTGTAGGATGGAGCTATTTATAAAACATCTTTTCCTACAACTATTTACTCCCTATGGAGAGAAATAAACAAGAGAATCCACATGGGTGAGGAAGTAAGCAAGCAACACTTAGTTGAAGACATCATCAATCAATCAGAGCCATTACGATAACTAAATTTGATTAGCATACACTGTCTACAAGAATGAAAACTAAATGGAATTTATAACTCCTGATGTTATATTATATGCGTTCTTGTAATTTGTAATATTTTGTGAACTCATTGTAATGTTGAGTTAGCTCTGCTATAGTTAATAATAATCTTTATTCAATTTTCAAAATAATATATATACGTTTTATATATTCATTCATTATAAAATCTCAAATTTTATTAATTAATTGAAATTTGTAACTTCAATTAATTAAATTGATTACTTTAATTATAGTCTTTTTATTTCATTTCTTATAATTCTATCACCTTCACTGATAAATTTAATTAAATAAAAATTAATTAAAATTTTAATTAACTAAAGTTCATTTAAAATTTTCAAAATCATAATAAAAATTAAACCAACCCAAACCCAATTGGGCTCAGGCCTTGGGCTCGACTTATAAGGCCCAATTAGGTCTCAGGTAGGCCGGGCTTTAGGCTTGAGTTCAAAGGTCTGAACTGGCCTTAGGCCAAGCCTAGGTTCTTTTCTTGCCTAGCCCGATCTTAACTCGGTCCACTGCCATCTTTACCAATAATAAATATGAATCTTGTCTAAACCTACTTATGTAATTATAGTGAATACGATTAATTTTTTTTAAAAATTAGTTCAAAGTAATTACATGAAAAATATATTATGCTTTATAACAAAATATTATTTATATTTTAAAGGGTAGTACCAATTAAATATTTTATATTTTGCAGTATTATTCATATGTGATACCAAACATATGTTTACACATTAATTATATATTGACCTCAATCCTCCTACCCTCATCTACATTACATAATCATCAATCAGACTTAGTGCCACCTATTTAGGGTATCAAATCACCTGTTCCACAAAAGCTGTGCCTATTATGTTCCGAGATTAAAATGTCGTTGTTTTAATAAAATCAAGCATCTCGACTTTAAGCCAAGACAATTTGTTTTGTTTCTTTAATCGTGCTTCCCGCCTTTACTTCCCCTTCTCAACTCTTAATTTTCTTCGATCTTGCACTGTCTTATGTTGCTTACCTTCTGGAGTGCTTAGTGAATCCCCACTGCTTATAAGAAGAGTTTGGTACACAAAATCTTTAGTGGTCACCTCTGTGTTGCTTGCCTTCTGAAGTGCCCAGTGAATCCCCCTCTAAATCAGAGGTAAGATCTTTCAAACTTATCCTTCTTCTTCTTTCTTTGTTTCAGTCTTACTTTACCACCCTCTTCCAGATCTGCTTTGCTTCTTTCTTACAAGGAATTGTTCTTCTTTTCATTACTTTCTTTAACATCTCCATTAGACATTTCTTGTGTTGTTATGGAATTTATCAAGAGCTGCTTTAGTCTCTTCTTTTTCCCTCTTCTTAGTTCGAACTAGTTTAATTAATCAACATTTAATGGGAAGTTTCTATGTTAATGAGTAATTTTCTATGGATGTGGCATTGCATTTTCTGTATTAGACAGGATCTGCAAAATTTCAAGTTATATGTGGCTAATTCTGTCTTGATTTATACATATCGGTATCTTCTGTTTTTCATTTCCTTAGCGGTTGGATGATATGGTTCTCAAATTTTGTTAAAGCCTTGCATGTGTTTTTCATTGATGGGAATTTTTGAGAATCATAAAAGACTTTTTTAATGTTAAATTTTGTTTCTTTAATGGAAAACTCTTCTGAGTTTGATTTGATTTTGGAGGAAATTTTGGCTTTCAATTTTATTTTTGATGTTTGGTTCGGGTATGAGAAATGAATCTTGTAGTTCGTGTGATAGAGGCAAGGAATTTGCCATTAATGAACATTAATGGGTTGAGTGATCCGTATGTAAAATTGAAGCTGGGAAAACAAAAGCTCAAGACCAATGTAATGAAGAAATGCTTTAATCCAAGTTGGAGTAAGGAATTTAGTTTCAGGGTTGATGATTTGTTTATATGCGTAGAAAAGAATATGGCATATATTGGATTGGTCAGTTTTGCAACTTCACATCTTTGGTACCCCAAAATTTCCTGAAAGCCATTGAAAACATTAAAAACCCACCATATCTAAGAAAAGAGAGGATGGCTAGTTTGAACAAGTTAGTAGTTAGAATATCTAAAACAACATGGCTAAATGGAATGTGACTCATTCTACCTTAAATTAACAATTAAAACATCATATATTCTTCATAACAAAGTCGTTAAAGCTTTGACATAGCTATTCTTTATAAGAAAATCAATCAAGTTCTGATATAGCTCGGCCAAACATGAGAAAAAGAAGCAATATGATTTGAACACCGATTCAATGACTTAAATTTGCCTATGGTTTAACAAACGAAGGGAGTGAAATTTTCCCATGAGAAGATATAGCGTAAGATCAAAGAAGTAAAGCGGGAAGCAAAATAAAAAGAACGAGGGGGCTTCGGCTTGACTTAGGCAAGTGTAAAGCCGAGACGCTTGGTTTTATTAAAACGTTAACATTTTAACCTCAGAACAGAATAGACCCAGTGTTTGTGAAATATGTGATCTAATGCCCCTGTCCAGATAGTCAAACGGTTTGTAGCGGGAGATAAAGAACTAAATGGCACCAAATCTCCTAGCTGAAATAAGAAGAAAGGAATGAATTTTTAAGATACTGGAATAATCTGAGTTCAGGGGTATTTATAAGTATGTTGACAACGATCTTTTAGCTAAAGTTCTTACAATCAAGCTCCTAATTTATAGTTTCCTATTTTACAAAGAATACAATCAAATCTTTGAACCAAAGAAGGTATATAATCAAATCTTAAATACTTCAATACTCCCCCTAAGTTGGTTCATGGATATCAAACATGCCTAACTTACCTATGAACTTAGAGAAAATTTGACTTGACAATGCCTTAGTAAGAATATCTGCCAGTTGATCCTCTGATCTAATTTTAGGCAACTCCAATATTTTCTCATCCAATTTCTCTTTGATGAAGAACCTATCAACTTCCACATGCTTGGTACGGTCATACTGTTCTAGATTATGAACAATATCACAAGCCACCTTGCTATCACAATGTAGTCGAAGAGGTTGTGTTGGCGAGTAACCTAAATCTGATAAGAGAAGCTTAAGCCATAAAAGTTCACATAATCCAAGCACCATGCCTTTAAATTCTACCTCTGCACTTGACCAAGCAACAACATTTTGTTTATTGCTCCTCCAAGTAACAAGATTGCCTCCCACAAAGGTAAAATAACCAGAAGTGGACCTTCTATCATCTATAGATCCAGCCCAATCTGCATCAATATATGCTTCAACATTCAGATGGTCTGCATTTTTCTTAAATAAGATTCCCTTCTCTGGAGCAGATTTCAAGTACCTTAAAATGCACATAACTGCCTTCATTTGTTGTTCTCCAGGATTATGCATAAATTGACTTACAACACTCAAGGCATAAGCAAGATCTGGCCTTGTGTGTGCTAGGTACATCAATCTTCCAACAAGTCTTTGGTATCTCCCTTTATCAACTGGAACTTGATTCGGTTCAACAAATAACTTCAGTCCCTCTTCAAGAGGTGCATCAACTGGATCACAAGCTGACATACCGGTTTCATTTAAAAAATCTAAAGTATATTTTTGTTGAGACAAGAAAATACCCTTAGATGATCTCGAAACTTCAATTCCGAGGAAAAACTTTAAAGAACCAAGATCCTTCATTTCAAATTCTTGAGATAAATAATCTTGAAGCGCTTTCCTTTCATCGGGATCATTTCCAGTCACCACCATGTCATCAACATATATAATAAGAGTTGTAATTTTATCTTGCCGTTTCTTTATGAACAAAGCATGATCTGCATTGCTTTGAGTATAACCACAAGATACCATAGCCTTTGTAAATCTCCCAAACTAGGACCTTGGAGATTGCTTTAGTCCATACAATGATTTTTTTAATTTGCACACTTTATGACTGTATGCTTCAGGTACCGTCCATCCCGGATGGATATTCATATAAAATTTGTCTAATAATTCTCCATGTAAAAAGGCATTTTTTACATCAAATTGATGTAATGGCCAATCCAAATTTGCAGCTAGGGATAACAAAACTCGAATTGTGTTGATTTTAGCGATTGGTGCAAAAGTCTCAGTATAGTTAATCCCATAGGTTTGAGTATATCCCTTGGCCATTAACTGTGCTTTAAACTGTTCAATCGTGCTGAATTTGATATTATATACCCATCGACATCCGATGGTTTTCTTTCCTGGTGGACAGTCAGCAAGCTCCCAAGTATTATTTTTAATCAAAGATTTCATTTCCTTATTCATGGCTGCTTTCCATCTCGGATCATCTAAGGCTTCCTGCACACTATTAGGAATAGCTACAGTAGATAATTGATTTATGAATGATTGATTTGATTCCAACAATTGATGGTTAGACATATAATGACTCATTGGGTATTTAACCTTACTAGAAATTTCAGGTTCATATGTGGGTTTGGAAATACCTCTGTTGTGTCTTAAAGGTAGTTGTCGTCTAGATAGTTCAAGGACATCCTCGGTTAACGGCGATTGGTTTGGTACTACTTCTTATGCCGCATCAATTGCTTATGGTTCATCACCATTCAAATCCACTTGTTCAAATAAATCCATGTTATCTTCCAATTCTTGGTTTCTTTCCAATTCTCAGTTTTCAATCACATCTATAGATTCAAATATGTGAATATCATAATCAAAAGGTAGAACTTCCTCATTGCTCTCCCCCTGAAGATCTAGCTTGAAAGGAAAGTACATAGAGTCCTCATGAAATACAGCATCAAATGTAACAAACATCTGTCGAGTGGGAGGATGATATCATCGGTACCCTTTCTGATGAGTAGCATATCCTACAAAGACAGCGTAAAGCACGAGGCTCTAATTTATTTCGTTGCTGCTTATGAAAGTGTACATATGCGACACAACCAAAAACATGAGGATTCAGCTTGAGGACCATTGATTCCATCCCTATTTTAGAGAGATATTCAAATGGTGTTTGATAGTCAATATTACTAGAAGGAAGCCGATTAATCAAATATGTTGCAGTGGTGAGTGCTTCTTCCCAGTAGAATAATGGCATATGAGCTTCTATCAAGAGCGCTCGAATAACCTCTAATAAGTGACGATTCTTTCTCTCAGCCACCCCATTCTGTTGGGGTATGTTAGGAAAAGTAGTTTGATGAAGGATTCCTTTTGTTCTCAAGTATTGTTGAAGTTCATGGCTTAAATACTCACCTCCAATATCACTATGTAAAACTTTCACCTGTGCATTGTATTGAGTAGAAATCATTTTTCGGAAATTTTAAAACAACATATTTACTTCACCTTTAGTTTTCATCAAGCAAACCCACGTCATCCTTGTACAATCATCGATAAAAGTTACAAATCAGCAAGATCCACCTAAGCTATCTACTTTGGATGGACCCCAAACATTAGAGTGTATAAGCATAAAAGGAGTCAAACTTTTATTCATACTAGATGGAAACGATGCACGATGGCTTTTTACAAGTTCACAAACTTCACATCGAAGACTAGAAACATCAAGGTTTGTAAATAATCTAGGAAATAAACTTTTAAGATAGCCAAAAGAAGTATGTCCTAGGCGTCGATGCCATAACCAAACATTTGAATTCCCTCCTTTTTTCTGAACTGTCCATTGCTAATGCTTGATGTAATATATTTGAGCTGTGTTCCTCCAGATCCAAGTAATATAGCTTTTCCCGTTTAGTGCCATAACCAATTGTCCTCCTAGTTCAAATGTCCTTAAACACACAATACTCAGGCCAAAAAATCACAACACAAGATAAAGTGGTAGTAATTTGAGAGACAGACAAAAGATTATAATCCAAAGAGGTTACAACTAGAACAGAATCCAAAGTTAAAGTTTTGTTCAAAGATAAGGAGCCTTCCCCAATGATAGGAGCTGAGGAACCGTTGGCAATGGAAATAAATATTTGTAAAGAGGATTTAAGTGGTGAAACCTATCTAGAATCAAATGTCGTATGATCCGTTGCACCGGAATCAATTATTCATGTACTATTAGAAATAGGTATATATAAATTTAAAGCCTTACCACTGTTACCTCTTGTTGCAGCTAAGGCTGAAGATTTTGCAGCAGCGACATCTACGTTTATTTCCGTTGCTGTTGTTGTAGCAATAAAGGCTTTATCTGATTGCCTTTTCCTTGAATTACCGGTGTGATCCCACCATTCTGGGTACCCGACAAGTTCGAAACACCTATCTTTTGTATGACCAGATTGATCATAGTGAGTACATTTGAAGTTAGATTTCTTTGATTGATTGAGCTTCGTTCGATCTTTTTGGTTGGATTTGTTTTTACTCACAAAGGTTGAAGCTTTGTCCTTTTCCAGTTCTGTATTCATGGTTGTATGCCGAATAGATTCATGACAAACTAGTGAATAACACTCTTCTAATTCAGGAACTGGTTCCTTTCTCAATATTTCCCCACGAACTTGTTCAAATTCATTGTCTAATCCAGCAAGAAAAATATGCACCCTTTGTCGCTGAATTGATTTGTAATAAGATGTGACATCGTTCTTACTTTCCATAATCACTTTGTCACGATGATCCAATTCACTGAAAATTTCAGTTAGTTCCCCATAATAAATAGAAGGTGATCTACCATTTTGTTTGATAGAAAAAACCTATAATTCATCAGCTCCATCGTAAAAGGCCTTCGATAGGGCTTTCCAAATATCTCGAGCAGTAGGCAAGTGAATATATCGCTTCATAATGTCAGGAGTTATAGACATCAACAACCATCTCTTAACCTTTTGATTATCAGCATACCATTTCTCATAGCCCTCGTCCTTTTCCATAGAAGATTGTGACTGTTGGGTTAATTTGCTTTTACTGCTGTTCTTTAAACACAAGAACTTGAAACATTGTTAATTTTGCAGGTATGTAAAAATGCAAGAAAAACAAGAGAACACACGATTTACTTGGTTCGATAGTCAAGAACTATCTACATCCAAGGTTCCCACTATCTAGTGGTGAGGAGATTCACTAATGCAGAAGAACTGAAGAAGAAACAGGTTACAGAGTTGAATGATTTTGTTGAATCACTTGCAAGAGTCTTTCACTCTCCTAGCACTCTCTGGTAAGTGCTCTAGCTAACTCTCAAAC
>JANZXP010117566.1:0-17360 GCA_027576715.1 Erythroxylum flavicans
CACAACAGCAAATCCTCAAATTCTCATTCTCATTGCTAAACAAGTAAATATTTAATCAAGCTTTAGTTACATATCAACATACACATCAACTTAATACAAAATACAACAGGATGCTCATGTTTGATATGCCTATAAAGCTATCCAAAAAAAGTAGTCACTAGCTTAGTACAAAAGATTTCTAGCTATCTTGGAGTTCCGAATGCCTTACAAGGATAGCTAATCTTCTCGTTCTGCACCTGAGGAGGGAAAATTATGGGCTGAGCTACACAGCTCAGTGGCTAATATATTTATAGCCATTGGCAACGAGCCACACAATCTAACATATATATAAACATTCATATAGACATACACTTCTTATCTTAATCTAGAAATGACAGTTTGGCATTTACAATTTCAATTCACATTTCATAATTCAATACATCATCGCATAGGACATATTGGATGTAATTTAACATCCAAGCATAACACTCAAATTTCATCATAACTTAACATATCAAAATGCAAATGCAAATGCACAAATAAATGGGTCGAGGGTTCCGTGGAACAAAATAGAGAAACTGAAGTTTACTCCATGAACAAAATGGGTCCATTTTTTAGATCTCGTGTGCCACAAGTAGGCAGCCGGGAGAAGGCTTCATGTCGACGTGCATGTGACTACGAAACAGTTCCTCTCTTGCCGAAACACAATCAAATCTCATGCTCAATTCAATCAATCACAAGTTTATATTCACATGCTTTTTCTTCTTTCCATTTAAATCAAAATGCCATGATACCATTACAAGGCATAGCATAATTATACTCACAATTCAATTTTTATCACATGTCATACATCATAATGTAAATTTCTACAACACAATATTTCAACGCAAATCATTTTAACACACAACACACACACAAGGCAAATTTGTTCATTACACAATAACTATAAATAAATTACCTACCTTATAACTCTTGAAATTATAAACTCAATTGTACCCTTCCTTTTGTTCTTGGGTAGGTTGTTCTTGATTTTCTAACACAAGCAAAAAAATTCTCATTCAATTCCAATTAAAATGGAAATCCCCCAAATTTCCATAATCACAACAAAATGAAATTAACACAAATCAAGCTCAAAGTTAATCTACCCATAGTCCATCTAGGTTAGAAAACCCAAAACCTAGCATAGAAATCCAAAATCAATTTGGTTTCATCTTCTTCTTCTTTCTTCCTTCATTCGCAACGCAAACCCTAGTCTCTACTTCCTTTTTCAAACCAAACAAGAAGAAAATAACATAGAGCTTACCTTAACAAGATGGTTCTTCCTCTTCACCTTAGAGGAAGATTTTAAATGGGTTCTTGTTTACTAAGTAAAGAGTGTACAAAGTTTATTCTTCATCTTGAAGGAAGAGTTAAAGTGAAAACCCAAGAATAGTCTCAGAAGCAGACGTAGGCAAGGTTACTTGTCAATATACTATAAATTAGGTTGAATTTATCTTTCCTTAATCATATTTACTTTATTAATTTGGTATTTTTAATATTTATTATTTCATTTCATATTTTAATCTTTTATAAATTGTGATCACTAATTCACTATGAAAAATTTTTAATTTAAAATTTGCTAACACGCAATTCAACTTTTTTTGGGTGTCATTAGGAACTAACAATAAGAATATAAGCTAGTAAATCAACCTAATAAAACAATATATCAACCTTATTAAACATAAAAATATTTATTAATTTAAATAGAAAATTGATGTTTAAAGGTATGAAACTTTTTAGAGGGATTTTAGTTAATCACACCTCTATATTGATCAACCAATTTGTCAACAATCTCACCTGTTAACACGTCAAACTTACATCGGTCGAACCCTAACCTGACTTGGTCAACCAATTGCTCTAAAAATATTATTTTAAAAGTGTATGATCGATAGGCTTTTCTTTTAAAATAAAAGCTTTAATACCTCTTAATGAATAAAAATACTCATACAATGAAGTGATATGAAATGTTTATATATGGTGAGACTTTAAGATCATCAAATTAATAAAGTGTGTCATCAAATTAATAAAGTGAGATTATAATTAATATTATAAAATATTAAATGACCTTGATGTCTTTGATCTTCTTTTGTTCTTGACATAATCTTCAGTTTAAAGGTTACAAACTTTATTTTTTCTTTTTCCATCTTCACATAATATCTTCTTGCGTTATACATGGTTTCATTTTGTTCTTATATAATTTCTCATTAGGTTAATAAACTCATTAGTAGGATTTATCTTTTTTTATCATCAAAATATTGATTAGAACCTCCCTTGTTTTAACATTAATAATAGTTTAATAAAATTAAAAATAATAATTCTTCATCCCTATCCATTTTCTATATCAACTTAAGAATTAGAAGTTGCCAAATGTATTAACATAAAACCAAATGTCAACCAGAATTTAAAGAATGAAGAGAATTATTTCCTATTTGATAGCCCATTAGGATGATACTAGTTCTTTAATATAGATTTCTTATGAAGACACCTAACATAAAATATTTTTTCATTCTACATATTCTATGTTAAAAGATAAGCCTATAATTGAAATATATTTGATAAATTCTTATAGTTAGATATTTTTTTGAGCTCTCCTCTTAGGTTCTAATAGAGATAACAGTTAGTATAATAGTAAAGTTTCTTATATTTGGTGTCCAATGATATAAAAAGAATGATCTTGGTACATTTAAGCTCACAATCAAATCATTAAAGCATAAGTAGAGGATCCTATTGTGATAACAATGACTAATTTTAGTGGAAGATTAGGATGAAAATGTTTATCATAATTGAAGAAACAAACATATAAAATATTATTAAGGACATTTCAATAGCTCTTATGGAAATCACTATAAAATGTGTAAACAAAAAGGAAAGCAAATTTGAAGGATATACTCTTTTAGATATCAAAGAATTATATAATCTATTTTGTAAAATGGGTAAAATATAATTTAAATAGATTGTTTATATATGAGATCACAGATAAAGTGACTAAATAAATAAAAAAAGCAAAGCTAACATATTAATGCAATAATATGAACTCTTCCACTTGAAACTTGATGAATGAGGTCTTAATACTTGTAATAAAATTTTATTTTATTTAGTGGTTTAAAAATACTTAATAAGACACAAGAAGGTAAGAACATTTCAAGTAATTAAAGAAATGGGGGAAAATCGTTATTATGCAATAAGTGGAACTAAATATGGTTTGAATATTTTATAAGATAATTATTTTCCTATAATATTTAGAAAAACACAACAAGAGGAAGAAGTAAGATGCAGAGCACTACTTCCATACCCAAACAAGATGATAGTAATGATGATAATGACAAAAGGACCTTGACCAAAAGTGACAATGATTACATTACTTTCATCATCTATAGTCAAACAATTATTGTAGAAGAATAATTTTCAAAGGAGAAGGTACTTAAATAAAGCTATGTTGGATCAATAATGTTTATTATTAAAAAAGGAGATGAAGAAGGAAATAAAAGCATTAAGAAAAAAATGGGATGAAAAGTGACTTTGAGAGTCAAACATTTGGTTAAAAATTGCCAACATTAGTGTTTTAAGGTATATTATAAACATATCAATTTCAAGCTTTAACTCTTTTAATGATGATAATGATGACCATGACAATAATGAAAAAATAAAAATGTAATTAAATATAGATATAAATTATCATCAATTTATAGTAAAAGATGATTTCTCTTACATAAGAAGAACTAAAATTTAAGAGTGAGTTCAATTATAGGAATACCACAAGAAAAGAGAACAACAACCATAAAAGAATTATTTTAGTTGGTGCATGAAAATGACTCTATTTAATGATAAAATAAAATTAGGTATATGAAAGGAGATATTTTTTATATTTCTTGTCGATAAAAATGATTCATTAAGAATTATGTACTTCTAATAATTTTTATCAATAAAAAATTCATTAAAAATTATATAAAAAAGGAGTGCTTATAAAAGACAAGCATAATAGATTATGCAAACCTAAAAGGTTAGACAAACAATGCATAATCAAACAAGTATTTATTGGAAGACCAAATGCTTAACTAATAGTTATAAAGAATTTTGATAAGAAAAAAATTTAGGTAAAAGTGATAATTGCTAACTACACATTGCTTTTAACATTATTTTGAGAGTATTTTACTTAAGTCTCAATGATTTGTATAAGATTTCATATTTAATATAGTTTATGTTTTCTTTTCAAACCTTATTTTATCCCTCTAATGAAGAAGGAATGAAATCGACCAAGTTGGACCTAAATTAGAGAAATTTTAGAATGATTTTAAAGGAACACATTACCAATATAGGCTACTTTTCTATAACACGATGACAATATAGTATTGTGTCTAACTAGTATTCTACAATAAATCATTCTAATCATTTAAAGAGATTGCTATATGACTAAACATGCATAAAATAGGGACTTATGATCTTTAGTACAACCTGTACATGAAATAATGATTAGGGAATCTAGACATTTTTCCTAAGAAGAACCATCAAATTTGAGACAAAGTAGTTACTAACGCAATACTATCTAAAAATAGTATCATATTTTGGACCTATGTTGCTAAAAATATTTATGAAAATTTTCTAGAGAGAGGCATTAAGCCATATAATGAGCCAATATAAATTATATGGATTTAATGATAAAAAGGAAAAAGAGGGCTATAAGTCAAAAAAAGAGGGAAAAAAGAGGGAGCCAAATCAAAGCAGCGTAGGATTATAAAGGGATGACCTTAGATGAAAATTCAAATTCCAATCAAAGAATCAAATGATGAACATATATATTTCAAAATTTATGAGAATGAGTTTTTGTGTTTATTTTCTTATTTATTGTTAGTTTCCTTATTTCTGGTATGAATTAAATCCCTAGTTAGGGTTGTGGATGTAGTTTATATTGGATATTTCAATTATTAATGAAAGATTAGTTATTTCATGAATCAAATATATTTTCCTTGATCTTTATTCTTGAATTTATGCATGACCATCATAGATTCAATTATTAATGAATGATGTCTATAGGATTTGATATTTAATGTGGTTTATATTTTTGTTTTCAAGATTTATTCTAGCCCTCTAATGAAAAAAATAAAATAAAATAAGTTGAAGCCAATTTATAGAAAATTTAGAATGATTTTAGATGAACAAATCACTAATATAAGCTAATCTTCAGCAATATGGTGATAACACAATACTGTATCTGACTTATGTTTTATCATAGACTATTATGATTCTTTAACGAGTATACTATAGACTAAATATACCTTAAAAAGGACTCATTTTTTTCAATACAGTTTATACATGCAATCATGTTCATAGAATTTAAATTTGTGTTCCTAAGACAGGAGTTACTAACCTAGTTTAGCTTAAACATCGTACCTTATTCTAGACATAAGTTGGCAATAATTTTTATAAAACATTCTACAGAGAAGCATAAATCAATATTATGAGCCAACATCAACCTATATTGGTTCTGTATTGATGTTAAAATTTACAAAAAATTTAAGGTTTTTTGCTTTAAAAAGAAAAAAATATGGCTAGGGGTAAGAATAAGAAAGAAAAAGAAGAAGCAAAAAAATAACAACTTGGGATAACAAAGGGAGGACCTTGAAATTTTTTTAAAGATTATGTTAAGGGTTAAACAAAGGATATCAATGTTTCAAGATTC
Organism: Erythroxylum flavicans; assembly: GCA_027576715.1. NCBI lineage: Eukaryota > Viridiplantae > Streptophyta > Magnoliopsida > Malpighiales > Erythroxylaceae > Erythroxylum > Erythroxylum flavicans. Next base: position 5,696 of record JANZXP010117566.1, read on the forward strand.
AGGAGAATGAGTTCTTGACTTTTGTTTTCTTCCTTTTCTATGATTAGTTTCCTTATTTCTAGTATGAATTAAATCCTGTTAAGGTTAAGGATGTAGTTTATATTGGATATTTCAATTATTAATACCTGATTTGTTATTACTTAGGTTGACTTTATTTTCTTAGATCTTCATTCTTGAATTTATAGTTGTCATATGTTCAATCTTAAGGGTTGTATGAAAGATTAGATAGAGAAGTATGGTCCATAGACTAGAAGAACAAATACTATAGATATAGAGAAATAGATATCCCAAATTATTTTGGTAAGTAATAAATTATTTTTTATTAATAAAGTTCATTAATATAATTATATAGAGATGTAGTAATTGCTTAAATATAGAGGAATAGATTAATTTTCATTAATGAAGTTCATTAAGCTAATTATATATCATGATGTAGTAATTGCTTAAATAGATATACATATATGCCTTAAAAGAGGACATTGATATTTTAGGTTAGTTGTTAATTCAACCTTGATAATAAACTTGTATGACAATTGATTCCTTTTTGATAGTTAAACATCATGCTTTCATTAATTTAGTAAATTAATTATTTTCCTAAACCTTGATTAACTTAATTTAATTGTTTTGCTAGGACTAATAAACTTAGTAGTTGTAGTCTTTGTAAGAATGATAATGGTGGAGCCGTTGTCTGCACCCTAAATTAAATCCTAAATTCCTATAATAATATAAAGGTAGTATAAGAAAGTAAGAAGCAATCCCATAAGGAATTTTTGTTCGTGAATGTTTTTGAAAGAGATATTTAAAATAGTGGGGGTTGTAATGATATCAAATTTTGTAATATAATAAGTTAAATTTTGTGAATAATAAAAAAGAGAATTATAAATAAAATAAACCTTGGTTTACAATCACATCCACTATTGGAACTACTATTAGTCATTGATAAAAAAATGATTATTTTGTTATTCATATATTTGATACAATATTAAATACTTGTCTTTCCTTAAGTATTATTTAATAAGAAACATGTAATTCAATTAACCTTTATTGTTTGACAACCTTAGGTATGATTCAAAATTTAATTAAACAACTTTAAGAAAATAAAGACCATCAAAGCAAGATAACGCAACATACATAGCTGCATTTAATTTAGTGGAATGCTTCTCCTAAAAGTTAATAATTTTTTATGTAGGAAATTAAAACTTCTAGTTGCTACAACGATTTAAGGAATTGAGCTTTTATGTATGTAACATTTAATTTAGTAGATGACCATTTTAATCTATAACTAATCACAAAAATTACAATTCAATAAAAAATAATCATAATAATAGAAGTACCAAAAAATAATTCAATATACAAATGGATGAAATACTTAATAGTAAGACCCAATTATCTCTTAATCTTCAAAGTTCCAAAGGCTTACATTTCCTTCAATCAAGATAAAGAGGATTTACCTAACGATGACTATAACCACTACTAACTTCTAATAAAGAAAAGTTACTCTAATGTCTAATAGAAAATGCAATTGAAACTCAATATCTTTCCCTTTTCCATTTGGCTATTTATAGCCAATTTAATCGATGTGAATATCTTTTTATTATGATTCTATGGATCCCATAAATCCTAACTTCATTGATTTCTACCTAGATTTGGCCAAGATAAGGCTCAAAATACTTCTAACTCATTTTTCTCTTAAAGATTCGAAGTCTGAAAGTTGTAATTTTCACTACACATGCCTAGAACAAAGATCACTACCATATTGTCAATTTAACTCCAATAATATGATCTAAATATGCCAATTAAAATGATTTGTTAGCTCAAATCTTCTTAATTCTCCATTAATTATTATTGATACTGCTCCTTTATTTTAAACTATCGAATTTGAATTAATTCCCTTTTCCAATTAAATATCATTTCCAACTTATTTCTTATAAAAGTAAACAAAAAAGTTAAGTTTGAATGCATATAAAATTATGGAGGATTTAAATGCTAAAAATTATGACAAAATCATGACATATCACGTTGCACCATACCTAATGCTTACTTATCCCTAAGCAAATGAAGATTAAAAAATAATATAGCTAAATAGTTTTTATGAAACCATTTCTCATAAGATTAAACCATACTACTCCTCAAGACTTAAATTGAAAAAGAGTTAAGCATCAATACACATCAAAGTTGATTTTCTCCAAAAAAATTTAAAAAAAGACAATTAAAGATAATCTTAATCAAAAGTATGCACACAAAGCCTTAGTGGATTTCATTATAATGCTTACTTTTTAAGCTCAAATGTTTAGTTGTAAACTTTTTTCATGAGGAATACACTACAATAAACTTAAACATACAACAAATATATATCTGCATGAACATATGAAGGCATGAATCAAATGGAATTTTATTAATTGGCTATAATAAGGCTTAGGCTGAGGTTTGGAAAAGGAGAATTATAAGTTTAAACCACATATATTTAATAAGTCATTCAAACAAAATGGAGGGGCTAAGAATATAATGTAACCATAACCAAGTACTTAACTGCTAATGTAAATATACTATGGCTGCAATTATTCTCTTCTTAATATATTTGTTTTTTTTGTCTTTAAGAGTATAAAATAAATCATCAATGTAAAAATGGGCAGTCATGATATAAAGTTGCACTATGTAGAAAATTAATATATTAAAAAATACAAATTAAAGTAAAGTCCCTATAATTCTCGAAATAGCTAAAGTATACCTTATTAAAACATGTATTTGGTTGATATGCTATGTCATAGGGTAGGATTATGATATAAATTTAAAGACAAATAAAGGGTTTTTAAAATGCCTCAAAAACACTAAACTAAGGATAATTAAGTAAGTAACTTTTTAAGTTAAATGACTAAAAAAAGGAAGGCCATTATCATATTTAAGCTCACATGCATCTCAAAAATTTAAATCAATTCAATGCAAGTTTTGGATAAATCCAAATGAAGAAGAATCAAATATAAAAGGAAAATAGATAGAAATGTATCCTTTAAGGCTCAAATGTTCATAAGTTTGAAGCAAAATCACCTAGTCCTTATGTAATACTTCATCAATCAACTATCTCACTTTGTCTAAGTACATACCCTAGCTTATCAATGTTTTGTCCTTCATCTTAATCAATTTTAGTCCCACTTCACACACATAATCCAATTTATTCAAAACAGTTTAGCAAAAGTTTCTTTGATACATCTTATTTCATCAACCTCCAAAAGCATTAGGCAAAAACAAACAAAAAAGTGCTCAAATAGTCTAAAAACTGCCCAAAATGTCACAAAATTAGAGCAAGGCAAAATATCCCCACTCTAAACTCATTTAAAACATTGTCCTTGATGTTTAAAGAAAGAGAGACAAAGAAGAGATTGCCTTATTTTCTCTTTGTTTGGTTGGTTGTGGTGTGTGAGCTGGTCCCTTGTGTTGGTGCAGGCTATGATAGGTGGTTGTTGATGGTAAAACCTATCTACTTGTTTTACGCTCAAAAACTGCAAGTGAACGGGTCATGACTTGTAGTAAAAAGAGCAGATATTGATCCCACAGGGATTGATGCCTAGACACCGCTTAATTTTGACATAGCTTTGTTTAAGAAAATAAATTGTGAAATGCAAATAATCTTGAAAATTAAATTAAAATTAAAATTAAAATTAAAAGACTAAAATAAATAATAAACAATATCGCAATTGTAGAAAATCTGAATTTAAGAATCTAAGTGCTAGAGATTACTTTTTCCTTATTTTGTCTCCCTCCTATTTTATTGATTGAATTGTGTCTCATCCTAGATTTTCAAATGTACTAATTAACCTCTCTTAAGGTGTAACTATTTTGCCTTAATCGAATTAACGGGAATCAATTGAATGATCTCTCAACTTACCTAATGACTCTACCGATTCAACTAGTCATTAAGCTATCCTATGAGTGATCAATTGACTAATCGAGATCTCTCTTCTAATTCTTAAATTCACATAATGATTGCTAGTTTATAGGTCGCCAACTCTTGTTGTACAATCCTACATGAATCTCCTCTCACTCACTCTCTCGATTTGTTGCAAGATGACAAATAAGATCAACAATCATCAAAGACATTTCATTGAATCCAATAAAATATGAGTTTTGATAAAATAATGAAAAAGCAATCCCTAATATGAAATTAGCCTAACATGGTCTCTATAACATTATCAACAATTAAATAACCATTTTTACAAAGAAAGGAAGAAATCAACGTGACAGAAAATTAAATATAAGACTCCTTTCTTTCTTTGCCAAAATCTGGAATTTTAGTGTTGATGTGCTATTTTGCCCAATCTTGATGATGACCCTTGTCTTCAATCCCTCCTCAATGCTCCAAATGTGTGTTCTCCACTCAAGGATGGTATTTCTACAGTTGGGTGTCATCTCCTCTGAAGATGGAGGCTTAATGATATTTTTATAGTCCAAAAATCCTAGATTTAATGAAGCTTCACAGACTGCCTCGGATTACAATTCCCATACCTGTGGGAATCAGTGTGGGAATTATAAACAAAACCACTCTTCATTTATGTTGTGATTTCCCACGTCCGTGGGAATTTGGACGTGGGAATTTGCCTAATTCCCACGAACGTGGGAATTTGTCCCAGATGAACTCCTCTTGTCTTTTCTTCTTTAATCTTTTGTTCATCCTCCAAGTTGTTCCCTCTTATTTCCTACATAAAAATAATCAATTCTTACCCTTAATTAGCATCAAACACACAAGAACAATACTGAAAATCAAACTTAATGAAAACATGCAAAATGAATCCTAAACGAGAACAACAAACAACAATTATGCAAGAAAACACATGCTAATTACCTATAAAAGCATATCCTAATGCACACCCATCAGTATACAAATTAAAAAAATTAGATAAGATAATATAAAAAATAGAGCAAATTGATATATCAAAAAAATGCTACCCTTAATATCTTCATTATCTAATTAACTTTAGGCACACAGAAGGGTTTCCACAGTATGAGTATGAAGTCGAGCACAATAACAGTGGATGATGGAAATGCTAATAAGTCCTGTGCAATTACTTGTATGATTGAAAAATTATTTCCACAACTCTACCACCATAATAATACATCGAACTACACATTTTCAACTTCGATCGTACAATCTTTTGTCAAATGTTTATCTAATTTCATCATATTGTATGATGTCCTAGCACAAAGTTACTGGATAAGAACTCCACAAATCATAATGTTTCAAATAAAAAAATTATATTATTGTTATTAAAAAGAAAAAGGTGTGCTTATTTTGCTCAATAATAAGCATGACAAGGCTCCTTATTTTTTGACTTAATATTACTAATTCATGGAATAAGTGTAAAAATTGGCTTAAATTGTGTCCCATCTATTGATGTCACATTGTATATGTGTAAACGTTGACTTAAATGGTATCACATCTGTTAATGTCACATTGTATATGAGTCTATCTTATTTACCTTTATTATCTTATAAAACTTTAAAGGCTTATAGTAGTAGACCTCCCACATAGCTCACCCACTCTAATTAGGTCCTACAATGTATGATCTTATATAACACAAAGTTTATTAGTAAAAATCACTTGACAATTTAACTTATTTATCAATTGACATAAAGATATCAAATTGCAAGTTAAATTGGGAACATATATAATTCCATTCGAGATCATTTTGGGATTTAAAATGATTTAAAGCAATCTTTTTCATTGTTATTCTTGTCTAATTAGATAATATAATAGGCGTATATACTATATCCTCAATGCTACATAATAGTTCCAACTATCCTGTCATATGATTGGATGAATTTCACTATCAAGTATCTAAGTCAAGATTTCATGAATCTTATCAGAACGTTTATCGGCATTGTCATTGAGTCGATTCAAGAGATTCAATAGTAGTTGAAACTATTATGTTGACAAACCTAGTATGGTGTTTTGACTGTCCATTGTTGGTGGTCACTCCTGATGAGTGGTTGACATAGGTCGCAATGGGTTGACCTTGTCTTGCATTCTAACTTGGTTAGCCTTAACACGTTTGCCACTGACTTGCTTCATCCTCATCTACCAATTGAGAGAGAAGCTTATCAATTTAAAATAATTAGAAACTTCTCTATTAAGTAAATATGATGTAATAGTCACTCTTGGATTATCCAATTTATGTAAGTAGTATGACGATAAAGGATTTGTCACCAGTTTTAACTAACCTATCTCATTCATCTCTTAAAAGTGTGCACGCACCTTTTCTAAGAATTATAACTGCTTTATATTAAGAAAAAATAAAGAAAATTATTATGTCTAAAAAAAGATATTTATATGGGTGCATATAATCAACAATTTGTCAACCCCAAAATTCTAGTTAAGGTAAATCATTATATAAAAATTTTAGTTAAAGTAAATCACTATCTATTAAATATAATTAAACCAAAATTATATTAAAGGATAACAAACAAAGCGAAAGTTGAAGAAAAGGAATAAAGTGAGAGGTATGGAATACTAGGAGACAAATAACACAACTTTATAAACCAAATATCAATGACAAGAAAGAACTCTTCAAGTTACAATAGCAAAGTAATATGAGAATAAGAAACTTTAAAGATGAAACAAATACCAAGATTTATAAAGGAAAAAACCCTCCAGTATAAAAGGAAAAAATTATGGGACAAACTGACAAGCAAATCTACTAAACTCAATAAGAATTTATAGAAAAAGTTAATTTGTAACCCCAATAACAAGTTGTCTCACAAAGTTTCAGTATTAAAACCAAAGTTGGTATCACAGTTAACAATCAATCAAACCAATCTAAAAAATAATCAAGCAAGGATAAGAATACAATCACTACAAGAAAAATTAGTTTTAATGAAAAAAATTGTAGATGAAAAATACTGATTTTTCATAAGAAAACAAATTTGGCGATGTAAATTATCGATGGAAAGAGTCGTAAGAGAAACGACTGTAGGCAAAATTCCTTGACAGGATTACAATTTCTATCGTTAAATTTACCAATAGAATTACAATTTTCGTCGCTTAATTTTTCAACAGAATTACAATTTCAGTAGGTAATTTTAATGACGGATAGATAGACATTTTCTTGTTGCTAAATTTACTTACAGAATACAACATTCTGTCGGTAATTTTCTCAATTGCCTATAGTGTATACCCGGATGACCATTTATGACAAAAAGTATGCCATTCTAGCATTAGGAATACAAATAAAACTTTTGTGTTCTCTTTGGTATGTTTAGTGTTACAGTATAAGATGCATGAACAAACGGGAAATTAGCTTGAAAACTTTATGATAATCACATTATCAAGTAGGTATCTCTACTTTAGGTTCACATTAAAAACAAGACTAATATAACAAACATACAGGAAAGAAATATAACTAGTTTAAAGTATATAGATGCTGTGAGCTAATATACCTCTTCCATTTTGGAGAACACTACTTACAAATCAAAACAAATCATAAGCCGTGAGAGGGAGATTGCTTCTTTGCATACTCTAGCAATTTTACATTGCCAACCTTCTCTCATCTTTCTTTGTAGTTCACGAAGAGTGGGCTCAATGAGTTCCCATCCTTTTGGGTATTTGACATGATTTGTCTTAACCTTTGGCATCACTTAATCTGCAGAAAGGAAGTAAAGTTTGTTGAAGCCCTAAAACTTTGTACAGGAATGATACAATGTATTTTTGCTCAAATCAATAGCACTTTGACTATCACAAAATACTACGGTCTTCTTGCTTCACATCAAAATTTTGAAGGAACCTTTTTAGGCAAAGCATCTCTTTATAAGTTTCCACTACAGTTACATATTCTGCTTCAGTCATAGATAAAGCCACACACTTTTATAGCTTAGATTGTCATGAGATGGTTCCCCTGCAAACTTGAACAGAAAACTTAAAGTGGATTTTCTTCCATCAAAATCTCCAGTCGTATCTGCATCCATAAAACCTTCTAGAGTTGGCTAACCATCACCAAAGCATAAACTCCACTTAAATATGCCTCTCAAGTACCTTGGAATCCATTTCACTGTTTCCTAGTAGACCTTACTTAGATTTGACAAGAATCTGCTCACCATCCTAATAGCATGAGTAATATCTGGCCTTATGCACATCATTGTATACAATAAAGACCCCTACTAGATAAGTATGGAATAGAGGACATACCGTATTTCTCATTTTTTTATTGAACGACATGTACACTTACACAGCTTGAAGTGAGATGCCAGTGGTGAGCTAACTAGCTTGGCATTCATATTGATCCTTTCTAGTATTCACTCAATATATCTCTCTTAAGACAACCACAATTGCCTATCCTTCCTATCTCGAGTTATCTCCATGCCTAAAATCTTCTTTGCAGGTCCTAAATCTTTCATATTAAAAGATTTGGGCAAGTCCTTCTTCAACTTTTGGATTCTACAAATGTCTTGACCCACAATCAATATAAAGAAGAAGAATGATGAAGTTCTCACCTGAGAACTTCTTGAAATAGACACAAGAATTTACGTAAGTTTGTCTGAAACCATGATCTGTTATAAAGGAATTAAACTTCCGATATTGCTGCCTTGGAGTTTATTTTAATCCATATAGACTTTTCTTCAACTTACAAACCAAATTTACTTGCCTTTAGCTTTGAAAACTTATGGCTGCTCCATGTATATCTCCTCTTCTAAATCTCTATGCAAGAAGGTTGTTTTAACATCTAGTTGTTCAAATTCAAGATCTAAATAGGTAGTTAGACCTAAAACTGTTCGGATTGAGGTCATCTTGGTAAAAAAATTTCATCAAAGTCTATGCCCTTTCCTTTGACTGAATCATTTCACTCCTAGCCTTACCTTGTGCTTTACCAGTTTATTACCATCTCTGTTTATCTTAAACACCCACTTAATGCCTTTTTTCCTTTTAGAAGCTTTATAAGCTCATATGTATTATTCTTTTTCAAAGAATCCATCTCTTCCTTTATAACTGTGAGCTGGAGATCTTTGTCTTCACAAGAAGCAACATTTTGCATATTCTCAGGCTCCCCCTCAGTAATAAGGTACATATATTTAGAACTTGGATGCCTGGTGGAAGGCCTTTTTTCCTTTTCAACCTTCAAAGCTATGTTTTATCAACTGTTGGATCCAATTGTTCCCCATATTCATTATTCTCAATGGATTCATTTTTAGTATTATCTAGATGTGGTTCATGTAGCTCATCATTATTAGATTATATCTTATCATCACCAATATGTGTTTGATCACACACTTCATCTTCTTCACTTATAGACTGCTCAATAGTCAAAGGAATTGGTGAAGAGCTAATTATGTCATATGATGAGCTTCAATGGATTCATTTTTAGTATTATTTAGATGTGGTTCATAAAGCTCATCATGATCAGATTGTATCTAATCGCCACCAATATATGTTTGGTCACACACTTCATCTTTTTCACTTGTAAAATACTCAATAGTCAAAGGAATTGGTGAAGACCTAATTATGCCATTATAATGAGCTATAGCGTGATGATTTATCTTTAGTTAGAAGATTACCACCTCTTTCATGCTTTTGGAACACCATATCTTTGCTCATTACTACCTTTTTCTTCTCTAAGTCATAAAGTCTAAAGTCAAACTAATCATCACCATATCCAATAAAGATGCAAGGTCTGAGTCAAGATTCTTTCTCTAATCCTTAGGAATGTTTTTAAATACCTTGCAACCAAAAACTCTCAAATGATGATATAGGATCCTTGCCTATCCATACACTCTTTGGAATCTCAAAATCCAATGAAATTGAGGGAGCTCAATTAATCAAATAGATTGCAATTTGGATCATTTCTCCCTAAAATGTCTTTAGCAATATAGACATCCTTAGCATATAAGAACCTTCTCCATAATGGTCTTATTCATCCTCTCAATAACCTCATGATACTATGGAGTCCCTAGTTAGACTGCCTCATGTCTACTGCCCTGTAATGTATAGTATTCTTCAATCACCTTAGAAGTATACTCCCTTTCATTATCTATTCGTAGTCCTCTCAACTTCCCTTTCTGTCATAACATAAAACTTCTGGAAAGTTTCAAACACTTGACTCTTAGAGTACAATATGTACGCCTAAGTCTTCCTCGAAGCATCATCAATGAATGTAAAAAAATATCTGTTACGTCCTAGTTACTCCTTAATATGACCATAGAAATCTGAATACACCAACTCTAATAACTTTGACTTTTATATGGATCTTCTCTTGAAAAAGACTCTATACTACTTTCCAGCTAAGCAATGATTGTAAAGATTAAGCAATTGTGAGTTCTTAACTGGGATAAAGGATTTTCTATCCAACAACATTAATCCCTTCTCACTCATGTATCCCAATCTTCGATGCCACAGATTCAGTGAAGATTCCTCTTCATCTATGTATACTTCTTCACCACCATACACCTTTAAGAGTTTCTTATACAATGACCAATATAACTCTCCCCGAGCAACCGTCATGACATCTTTAGATAGTTTTTACTTCATATCCCCAAAAGTGTGCTAAAATCCTTCTGAATCTAACACGTTAGTTGATAACATATTTATCCTTAGATCGAGGATGTTTAGTACATCTATGAAGGTTAGTAAGCATCTGATGCTTGTCTGAACTCAGACATCACTCATCTTATTATCTTGGCAGAATTTTGGTTTCCCATGTTTACACTCCCAAAATTTTCGCTCTTGTAGTTTAACAAGTACTCCACCTTTGGAACACAATGATAAGATTCTCCCATGTCAATTAGCCATTTAGAACCAAATTTTCTAATATAGAAGCATTCACTAGTAGCACAAACTAGGTATACCTCATTATCCATGCTTGAAGCTATTATTGTTGTATTTTTATCATCACCATCATTTTGAATATCTTGCTTTTTCTATTCCCTCTTCCACTTATAATAGAACCTTTTACTATGCCCTAGCTTATCGCAATAGTGGCATATGTTCATGTCTTTGTCACCTCTGGACTTTGAACCATTCTTAAACTTAACACAACCTTTAGGACCCCTACTCTTGTTCCTTCCTCTGCTTTATATCACAAAAGCCTGCTTGTTGTCAACTCTAATCTCCTTTCTTCTAATTTCTTTAAATATACTCTCTTTGATTACTTTCAAAGAGAGCACACCTTTAGGAGTTGAGTTGCTAATCTTCACCACTAACATTTCTCAGCTATCTAGTAAGAAACTCAACTGGAAGAAAACTTGAAGCTCATTATCAAGAATGATCTTCATTGTAGTAAGCTTATTAATTATGTCCTGAAAATTAGTTAATGCTCCGACATTGATTTCTCAGCTTTCAACTTCAAGTTATGAGCAGTCCTTTCATACAGACCTTCTAAATTTTGCCATAGCTCAAAAGGATCAGTTTTTTGAGATATATGGTTGAATATGCTAATATCAATCTATTGTCTAATAGTGCCTAAAGTTTTCCAATTCATCTTTTCTCATTGTTTGACATCTTTTCAGGTTTTGAAGAAACATCTTCCTTCGCACCTTTGTCTTGCTGGAACCCCGCCCCGGGTGGGTCCACTGGCCCGACATCCTACGTGACATCTGGACCCGTGCCCCACGGGGGAGGGATTCCCCACCAGTGATACTTAAAACGAATAAATTCATTTAATTTACCTCCGTACAAAAATTGAGATAA
>JANZXP010117616.1:0-17357 GCA_027576715.1 Erythroxylum flavicans
AAACTCATGTTATTTTATACATGAAAAGGTTGTTAAAATTTATTATAAATGTGTAATTATACACTTTGAGTTGTTATGCTCTTTTTGTTATAAGGTTTTCCTTTTTATGTTCCATAGAGGCTCTTGATTCAAAGATAATAACTTTGATAACTCCATTCCATTTTGGTATTCATGTGTCATCTTGTAACCAAAAATATTAACTTTTTAATCATTTATAGAGAGAAATAAATTTAAAAAGCTTATTTTATCAAGTTAGAAGTGGTATATGTTGAAGTATAAATGAACTCAATTTTTCTATAAATAAACACCAAACACACTCCATACAATATTGATCATAAGAAACCTAATTAAAATTAAGGATGATGCTTATGAAATAGATATTTAGGTTCCACATGTAGAAGAATCACCACCAACTGGATTACTTTTCTTAGTTGATCTTTTAGCCCTTAGCTTGATTATCTATAATTATTTGTATTTTCATAAGCTTGATTTGTATTAACATCATTGCTTTGAGGTTCAAAAACTTAATTTAGATGCATAGAAAATTAACGTAAATAATACATAAGCTTTCAAGCAAGATTTTTCAATCAACAATAGTATGTTGACATTTTATTACCACAATCCATATATTATATACAAATGAACACCAATCCCATTCCATGTAATATTAAACATAAGAAATTTAATTAAAATTAAAGGATGATGCTTGTAAAGTAAATACTTCGATTTTACGTAGTAGAATCACCACCAATTATATTTTTTTCAGTTGATCTTTTATCTCTCACCATGATTCTTAGCCTTTTTTTGAAGTATTTTTGTTGTCATAAACTTTAGTTGCATTAACATTATTGCTTTAATGTTTACAAACTTGAAAAGTCCTCTTGGACATCTCTTTAAGGTCTTCTCATCAAGTTTTATCTGAATGATGAATTATCCATTTATAAGCCCATCATAGCTCATATCTATAAGACTATAACTTTGTGTGATGACCTTCCATATATCCTCTTAACGTTACAAGATCTTCCCCATTTAACCTTATAAAATTGAGTTTTAGTAACCTATAATTTATAGTTTGTCTGAAAGTCACTGATAAAAGTCATTCATCATATCATTAATAGGGAATTTAACTTTCTTTTAAATTTATAAGTAAATTTATTTACTATTTATTTTTAATAGCTTATTTGTTTTCTAGAACCTTTTTATAATTATGCTTATTTCTAATATCTTCATAGTAAATGTTTTTTTCATTTTCAATCCAATTAGCATATATACTAAAAAAATTAATGAGGTTCACAAATGCTTCTGTTCTCACACCACTTCTCTCCATTTTCACATTATAGACATTTATAATTCAATACTTTCTTATTGCTTTCATAAATTAAAATTTGATTATTAAATTTCATGCAAATTTCAAAATAAAAATATTTTATATCGACTTTTGAATTATATACAACGACTTTATTTTCTTAATAAATGTGTCGTACCATCCATCCTTACTATTAACCAGTGACTGAATCTCAACATTTCCCTCATAATCATTACATAAATCATATGAGCTATTTCCTTGCCTTTGAGAATTTTTTGTACAACTATAGATTGCATACTTGTTATAATCTTTTCCATTACTTTTAACCTCATCAATAACTTTATCACCTTTAAACCCGTTAAAATCTTTCTTTTGCTATTTATCCTTATTAGCTTTTGAATTAATACACTCTTCATCATCTATTGTATATAACTCTGCTTCAAAAGATGTATTTTAAGATGCACACTTTTCTATAAAAAAATGAAATAATCCTCATACTAGTCCATTTCAACTTAGAACAACACTCTTTCATTGATATACATATTCTCACTATCCATAATTTGATAGCTATTAGCTCTAATGTCATTTTAAGCATTGGATTGCTTCCCTCGATTAATGGAAGGCTTAGTTGAAGTAGTCCTCAAATCAAACAATGATAGCCTAGTATAGGAGTAGTTCACTTACCTATTAGTACATAAACTATACTTATATCCATTTTACTACAATACAAATATGTTCACCCTATCTTGCTTTCATGGCGAATGACCTGGAACCAAAGAGCCAATGCACAATTATGATATCTCTATCATTATTGCATGATCTTTATAACCATACTCATAATAGACTACAACATTATAGTTGTTCAACTGTTCTGTTTAGGTTGTTGACATGTTTTTGTTATATTGCAAGTTGAACTCTCTTAAACACCATGTTGACTCTTCATAAAATTTGTGCAATATTGTTGGCACCCAATGGTCTTTATCCTTTAATACACATTTCAGTAATAAAAGCCTCATTTCATTAACCTTCGTATCTTTTATCCTTTTGGCCTCTAACATATTTTCCAATGCTTAGCTTTTTCAACACCCCACCAATTAAGAAATTAAAAAATTACCTATATTTACATTAGAAAAAGCATGAGTGCTAATTGGCAATTAGTAGAAAGAACATATTTACTAAAAAGTAATGCGCACCAAGAAAGGGTTGAGTCGGATGGATGGGCTTTGGTGGTTTTTTCTTGGAAGATTGAATTCGGCTATAAAGGAATTAAGGTGAACAAAATTTGTCAGAACCCTAAGTTAAGGATATGCAATGCTAATCTCTACAACACCTCTTGGAAACTTGTTCCAAGTAATCCCGATGATCAAAATCAACCAGGAGAAAGGAACCAAATAACACGCCACAATTGAACAATTGATAAGTGGACTTAGGTTCTTGGCGAAACGTAAACAAGAGGATAGTTCCTCACCAAAGCTGATGGCTACAATAATAGTAATACCAAAATCTTCTTGTTTCTAACCCTAATGAGCCTATTTATACCTAAGTCAATTAATAAAAGGTTGGGCTAAAATACATGGAAGCTCAAAATAAAACAAAGGTCCAAAAATAATAAAAATAATAAAGAATTGCTCTTGGGCTTAAGTGAATTAAATAGTCCAAGTCCCATTTAATTAACACATAGCCGACTTCTACACTCCTTGGGCTTAAAAGATGGAACATTAAAATTAGCCCAAGTCTTCATGTCTTCAAACAACCCCAAGTGTGCTCAGTCCTAGGCTTCGAGTTAAGTGAATTAATTTGGGTTGTAATCCACTAAACTCTCCTCCAATAGGCTTGGAACTCTCTACCCTCTCTAGATAAAAGCTCATATGCGTGTAAAGAGCCTCCTTAAGTCTCTTGGCCCTAGCTTTGGTCATAGGCCTGTCTTGCATGACAAGCTCGCTCCCTAGACCTCTGACATCCATGCCTGGTCCATTTGGTGTCACCCTGATCCTTCTCACATCACTAACCACATAAATATGAAAGCTTTGGGGCTGATGCATTGCTGCGAGAGAAGAGAGAATTAGGGAACAATTGGGTAATTAGTGTGGAGGATGTTGTAGCATGACTTGTTTGTAAAAGAGCCATTACGGTGGAGTTTCCACACAATTGTATCCTCATTGCTTCTTCTTTGGAGACAAGGGAAGAACTGACAGAATGTATGAAATCCTCTAAATTGTCCAACCCATTGACCTTTAGAGATGAGTGATGCAAATTTTGCATTTTAAGGGATGTGTTGTCTAAACTACCATAAACGTTGGAAAGATGTATGTTTCATGAATCCACTTAATCTAGATTGAGTTTTTATCTATTATTAACCTCCAGATTTTTTTGTAAAGAAGAACCTTTTACATAGTAGTTGTAGAGAGTATGCCTAGGCCCCCTTGTTTCTTGGTAGTTGTCACCTCTCCCTACTTCACTTTTGCTTTCTTGGCATTGTTTGTAGGACCAGACTAGAGGAAAGCTTTAATGGTTTTGTCTAGATCTTTGATCACTTTCTTAGGTAGAATTAAGTTGTTTATTCATGTCAACCTTGCTTATATGGATAATGATGGTCTCTGACAAGGAGCAATAGGGTCATGATGAACTCAACAATGAAAACCCCATAAAATGATGATTTTATTAACTCTTCACCTACTAATGGTGCTAATGGTGGGTCATATTACTCTTTAGCTGATAATGATCTATGCTATATTATTCCTTCTTTTCTATGATCAAGCTCTTGGTTCGAACCCTACTTACAAAGAAAGAGAAACAAAGATAAAGGTCTTAGAAAGGGAATTAGGACTAATTTTTTAAGGACTCACCAATGCATGTGAGTTTCACATTGGCAATGTTAGGTCCAACGTATAAGGTAAAAAATTTAAAAGTCACATCAATGCTAATATGACATTTAATTGATGAAAATTTGATATATTTAAAGGTTTATTTAGTTAATAATTTCATTTAAATCATTTTTAAACTATTAGGATTCTCTTTTTACATTATGATACATTAGAATTTGACTTGTACTTTGGTACAAAAGTTAGGTTCAAAAAGACTTTTTACTATAATCAAAGCTCTGAAATTTCTCTCCACATGTTTTAAAGATTAAATCTAAAACTAAAAAATCAATTTAAGCACTAATTTAAACTCACAGATCATTTTCTTCTAATTTTAATTTCTAGAAATTATGTCTTTGAACCCTAAAGCCTAAGCCATCATCCACTGTTCTTTTTAGCAAGATCAAACCTCAAATTCAATATCCTCCAAAACTCCTAAGCATACTTTTTAGCTTCCTTTTTTTAAAAGTTAAACATTCTTGCCCCAAAAGTGATTTCCTCTCCCCAACTTATAGTAAGTTATGATAGATTTAAATAAGATTAAGAGTATGGTGTCCAATATATCCCTCATTTTATAATTAGAAGGTAAAAGGTCCAATTTGCCCCCAAATGTTTGGCAAAAAGTCTAAGATGACATGTTCAAATAAACGTTACATTATTTATTTATTTTCCAAAATAAACCAATTTAAATTATTTATTTATTTTCCAAAAATCAAAACCTTCTCTTCTTCTTCTTTGATTCAAGAAAATTAATTATGTACTCATACAACTCCTCCTTCTATGACATGAAACCATATGGGCCTTGAAAATTCCCTACCAGTAATTAAGCAGGTGTTTAAGAAACCTTCCAGTCTTCTTTATGATAATTTCATGAAAGATGATGGACAAATGCCCAAAGGCCACTCTTTAATCTTTTTCAGGGACTTTACTCTTTCGTACATGGCTAGAGCTTGCGTCAATGTCTCAAACCCAAAAAGCTTAGAGAGAAAAAAATTTCACAGACAAATTCTTTTCTTAGCACAAACATTATTTACTACTCCAAAAACCTTAAAGACACAAATAGAAAGTAGACCAAGATAGAGGTACAACACAAAGACACAAGATTTTAGTGTTGTGTCTCTCCTAGGCCCTTCCTCCTCCTATTGATCCAAAGAAACTTCATCACTTCCATTCCTTTTGTGATGTAGTTTCTTTCAGCAAAACCCATAACAAAGACCAAAGCTTTAGCCAAAATATAGGCAAAAAAAAGTATGACTATTAAAAATAAAAAATATGACTGTTAAATTATGACTATTAAAAATAAAAAATATGACTGTTAAATTCAAATTAATGAAAAGGTTTTTAAAAGTTGTTACTTATCACCTTATTTTATGTTATGCTGATAATACAATCCATCCTAAAATGGACGGAAAAATTCCGTTTCAAATCAAAACTGCAACTTCTATTAATCTCTTTGCTGTTTACTCATCAGTGGAAAAGCAAAATGTCTATAAATTCTTTGGACATTTGTGGTTAGAAATGTGACCACTGCACATGTCACAATTGCATCTACTGCGAGTTATCACAGCAGCAACGCCATTATGTTATTGTCATTAAGATACCCCAAAGGAACAAAAACAAGAGATAATAATACAAAGAATAGTCAGAGGATTGAAGCCGAATCACTAAAACAACCAATTTAACGAAACAAAATGGAGGCAAAATTCTTATTTCCATCATAAAATAGGAAACGAACATAAAACTCAAAATTTCAGCAATCAAGACGTAAGGATCAAGTTATGGAGACATATAGATTCGTTTTGTGTAGATTCTGTGAGTCAAGAGAGAGACGACGAAAGAGAAGAGAGATATAGCTGAATTGAAGAGAGAGAAGGGCAACATAACTAAAGAAGTTTGAGAGAGGAACAACAAAATACGTAAAACTTAGAAAAGATGGTTCAGTGGGAACGTATGGTTCAACTAAGAAAAGCATCCTTCATTAAACACATTTATTAGATCAAAAGCTTCTTATGAAGATCATATTTTAAAACATAAATTTTCAAAGGAACTAAAACTCAAAGTCCATATATTATAATTGTTGAGTAAATTTAATTTGATATTTGAAGTTATATCTAACTATATCATATATTATTCATTATAGTCGTATAATAAAATTTGAAAATTTAAAATTATACACATAAAAGATTAATTTTTTTAATTTGCCTGGAATATCCAAGCAAAAAGATCCAGTATTGGGTCCTTTAGGGGATTGTACAAGATTATAACTTGAAAAATATCTCATATTCCTCTTTTGTCGAGTTTCATACACCACTCTGCCCAAAGCAATCTTAAATATCATGTAGTCACGCTTCCTGGCGCTAAGCATTTGACCAAACTATTTTATAATGATCATGTAAGTAGCTTAATTGAATATGAGATTACAAATTATTTAATCCTTTGCCAATTTTTTAATTTCATCTCTTTATAGAGATGCTATGTGAACTTGAGAATCTGCAACATGGTCTAAGAGGAGTGTTGTTGCCCAAAAAGTTCTAAAATGACCTAGGCTATCCTAATTATAAGTAAACGATGTAGTTGTAGTGATTACCTAGGATCGTCTCCCATGGAGGTGAAATTGGTTAATGAAAATTAATTTTGAATTAAAAATAAAACAATGCAATCCTACACACTCTATCCTGAATTGTTGAGTAAAAGCTTTAAAGAAAATCACAAAATTAGAATGAAAAGTAAAATGATTCAACCGAAAACAAAGATGAATAGACTAATTGAAATGGAAGACTCTTGAGAATTAATTTCACTAATTTAATCTCCTATGCATGATTAAGGAAAATGATTGGTTAATTGTCTTACTAAAATTAACAGTCGGATTCTAAGATCAACTCAAACAATAGATAAATATAGCTTTCGCATTCGACAAGTTATTATCCAAATTAGTTATGGAAACCTAACTACTAATTACCACTTAAGTTATTATATTTCTAATTCATAACCTAAGCGTCTATAGTTTCTAGTTCCATATTAAATTTCTCCTCTCGGTCTTGCATCTAATACTAAAAATGATGCAAAGTTTGGCCATGCTATTACATCCATTCAGTTCAGAAACTATAGCAAACATAAGACAATAACATAATCCCATAATTATGCATATTTGACTAAAATAGCTACATTAATCCTCAAGAAAAAGAGATCAGCCCATCATAATATAAACACAGTTCATCATGTCCATACACTTCAGTCCCATATTACTGTCAACAGAAGTATTAAAGCAATAAATAGTGAATACTAACTATGAAAAGAAAACAAATAACAGTCAGTTAAGCTAACTAGTAATAAGTTTAGTAAATAAATAAGAAACTAAGCAACAAGTGAAAAATAGAATCAGCAAGCAAGGATCGAATGAGGGAGGATGGTTGGTCTCCTGCCCCTCTCAAGCTTCCTGCATTAGCTCTCGCCTTCTACTTTAACTTGTCCTCACCTAAACGAATGGTTACTCAAGTTCAATGGATTCAGCTCCAGCTTTCACTTTCGACCTCTGTCGCTAGCTTCCACCTCTCTATTGTGTTTATCTCTTCTTCACCATCTCACTCTATTTCTCTTCTCTGTTTCTCTCTTCTTTCGCTTTATCTCTCTGTTCCTGAATGTCTTTGCCTGTGTAGAGAATGAAGAGTGTAGAGTGGAATGGAAAAATGATGTGAGTCGACTCTTTCAATTCGCCCCTTTACCACTCATTCCTCTTCCATTTATAACATGAGTCTAGGTTTAGGGTTGTAGGGTTGTTACGCTGTCAACCTGCATGTGTAAGAATTAAGTGAATGCAAATGAGTAATCACAGGGGTGACAAGTTAAGTCACCCCGTGAGGGAACTTGTCACAGTGGGGACAAGTTGAGTCACCACCGTGACTAATGATAAGGATAAATTGCATCGTGTTTTAGGGTATATTTTCATATATGTTTAGCCGTTAATTTGATCATTTATTATGTGTTTAGGTTAGAATTGTGTAAGTTTGTTAATTATTTGTGTTTTAAGTGTCTTATGGTTTAGCACAAGTTTTTAAGCTTAAATATTATGTTTTTAAGGTACCTTAATATGTTTGCTAGTGTTTCAGGGTTAGTTTCGAAGAACAGAGGAGCTTTAGAAGACATTCAGGCCGAAACATTAGGCCATGATCATGATAAAGGGCTCAGATGTAGGCCAAGATCGTGCCCTGCGTTGCGCAGATGCACAGACACTCATGAACTTCATGTTTCGAGGGATTTTTGGGACCTCTCGGATCCTGAAAAAACCCTAGGGTTACTTTTAGAGAAATATTAAAGAGAATTATTGAGAGATAGAGAATGAGAAGAAGGAAGAGAGAAGAGAAGAAGCTTGTTCGACGTACTTCCCGAATCAGGAGTTTCCTGACGTCGCTACCTCCCATCGTCTATTCAATTTTGTATTTCCTTATATTTTTGGTTTTATTATTGTATAAAATTGGAATAACAGTTGATGATAGGATTTTTGGATGTTGATGATGTTCTAAACTCACCTTCAGGGTTTTATCTTTGATTTAATGAAATCTAATTCCTTATGTGTTATTTGGATTTATTGTGATTTAATTCTAGATGTGTATAATTTGATAATAAATTGAGAGGTGTGAATGAAAAGTGTGAATTGCATCATATTTTAGGGCTTAGTTTGATATGTATTTAAGTGTTAACTTAATCGTTTAGTATATATTTAGGTTAGAATTTTGTTAATTTGTTAATTAATTGTGTTTAAGTGTCTTATGTGTTAATAAAAGTCTTTGAGCTTAATTATTATGTCTTTGAGGTACCTTGATGTGTTTGTTAGTGTTTTAGGGTCAACATTAAAGAACGAAGAAATTTCGGAGACATTCAGGCTGAAACAACGGCACACTATCATGGCACAACAGGCCACGATTATGACAGAAGCCCAGGACATGTCCCATAATTGTGGCCTGTATGCCATGGCCGTGACAGAAGGATCGTATTGATAGCTATGTAATTGCATATGTTTTAGGGTTGAAATTGTTATTTATTTAGTGTGAATTTGAGTGATGTGTGTGCATTTAGGGTGTAATTATGTTGGTTTGTGTGTTTTAGTGTTTTTATGGTTTAGATTAAGTCTTTGAGCTTAAATGTTATATTTTTGAGGTGTCGTGATGCATTTGTTAGTATTTCAGGAAAAATGGGGAAGAATGACGAAGATTCGAGAAGTTTTGGCCTAAAGCCATAGGCCACGATCGTGCATGGCAGGCCATGATATCGTGTATATTAGTCCATAATCGTGAGAGAAAGGTTAAATAGCAGGCCATAAATCATGGCAGGTAGGGCCAGGATTGTGCCCTGCATCAGGCTGACAGAAAAACTCAATTTTTGTGAGATTTTATGGACCATTTCGACCCCGACTTTGACCTAGGGCTTCCATAGAATAAATAGAATATGATGTGACACCCACCAAGAGTCTGGAAAGAGCTTAGAGAGTCATGCAAAAGAGTGAGATTCCGTCAAATGTATGTGGCCCACGATTGTGGCATAGTAAAAAAAAAGAAACTAAGCAATAAGTGAAAAATAGAATGAGCAAATAAGGATCGAATCAGGGAGGGTGGTTGGTCTCGTGCCCCTGTCAAGCTTCCTACATTAGGTCTCGCCTTCTACTTCAGCTTGTCCTCACCCAAATGAATGGTTACTCAAGTTCAATGGATTTACCTCCAGCTTTCGCTTTCGACCTCTGTCCCTAGCTTCCACCTCTCTGTTGTGTTTCTCTCTTCTTCACCGACTCACTTTGTTTCTTTGTTTCTCTCTTCTTTCTCTTTATCCCTCTGTTACCGAATGTCTCTATTTGTGGAGAGAATGAAAAGTGTAGAGTGGAATGGACAAAAGATGTGAGTCAACTCTTTCGGTTCTCCCTTTTACCACTCATTCCTTTTCCATTTATTACACGAGTCTAGGTTTAGGGTTATAGGATTATTACCTTGTCAACCTGCATGTGTAAGAATTAAGTGAATGCAAATGAGTAGCCAGGGTGTGACAAGTTAAGTCACCCCGTGAGGGCACTTGTCACAGTGGTGACAAGTTAAGTCACCACCATGAGGGCACTTTTCAAACCCTTTACCACTGTGACTAACGTTTTGATGTTAGTCACGGTGATGAAATTTGTCACCACTTTTCTTCATTTTTATTTCTCTTTTTAATGCAAGCTTTTTTTGACTTTCCCTTCAACCTTCATGTAAAATTCACAAAATAATGCAATTAACACTTATGCAATATTCACACCATTTCCACTCAATTTATCTCACGTTTTGATCAAAACATAAGAATTTGTAACCAAAATCAAGATATGAAGGTAATTAAAAGCAATAGAAACTAGACACAATAAGGAGCCAAGTTTAGGTTTTGTTATCCAAAAGTTTTACCCCTTTAAGTAATAAGTATCTATATGACCCTTAAAGCATATTTATCAATCAATATTCTCCAAACTCTTTTAGCTAGGAGCACCTCATTTATCAATTTGATGGGAGTTAAACTAAGGCTCCCTTCCTCTCTAAGTAAGAAAACTTCACTTTATTTTACCTTAGTATTAGGTTTCTTTGAAGCATCATTAGTCTATTAAAATTTTCCTTCCATTTTTCTATTATTTTAATAATGTTATTAGGGATGGCTAGATGGGAGGACTAATAAATTGGCACATTCTTAAGTATTAAGCAAATGAGTTAAGTTTTATTAGCAGATGAAAGGCTCCTACTATATTAATGGACTAATCTTCATTAAATCATTTCAATGAGTCATAGCCAATCCTTATAGTTTAGCCTCCTAGTAGTGACTAATATGCCTAAATACTTGAAGGAGGACTTTTAAGTTTAAGTCTAAAAAGCTAATACAACTAGCTTTCTATATGACTTACTCCTACATGTACTAATAGATGACTCTTATCCTTATTAATCAATAATCCTACGATGTTGCTAAAGATTTATAAAAATACTCATCAAAGAACTTACTGAACTAGCATTAACCTTAACAAAGAGAAGGAGATCATAAAAAAAAGATATAATATGAATCTTCAATTTTTTACATGCGTTATGAAATCTAAAGTTTCTTTCTTAGCTTATATTATGATTAATTAATCTGATTAGTACTTTAATAAATAAATAAGTGAGGGGAGATAGGCCACCTTATTTAAACTCTTTTGCATCATTAAATAATTTTGCAGGGTCCTCATTCACCAGTATACTAAAAGATAAAGAAAAATGAATTTCTCAATCTAGCATATGAATTTTGAAGTAATGTTGAAGCTTTCAATATGTGTATGATGAAGTCCTAATGAATGAAATCAAAAGATTTGTGGAAGTCTATCTTTATTGCTAAACTCTTTAATGAGTACTTTCAACTATAATTCTTAAATAACTCCTAATCTAAAAGTATGTTATCTTTAACTGTCTTCTTTGAATAAATACACCCTAAGTATGGGTGCTGATGGAGTCCAGCACATTCTTAAACCTTATACTAATTAATATGGCAATGATTTTATACAAAGTTTTTAGTATGATATGGGTTTAAAGTCTTTTAAGTGAACTGGGTTTGGCATATTTGGTATAATGCTAATGAATGTTTTGTTAAGTTCTTTTAATATTTTTCCCTTACTGAAGAACTCCTATATACTCCTAGTCACATCAGTTTTAATTAGGCACGAAGAATTCTAAAAGAAATAAGTAGTTAGATCATCAGGGACCTAAAACTTTATTTAGATTTAGTTTAAATATTTCTTTCTCTACTTTTAAGGCATTAAATGGATATACACATTATTTATTTGCTTCATCTGTGATTTGCTTATAAAGAAAGGAGTTAAGTACCTGTATAGATGAACAATTTTTATTGTGAGTGTCAGAAGTGTTTTGAAAGTAGTCATAAGCCTTCTAGTGTACCATTTATTGCATTTGAACCTCATGCTCATCCTTTTTAATAAGGCAAGTGATTCTACTAGTATTTCTTCTAGAAATCATCGAGTTATGAAAAAAAACTAGTGTTCTTGTCCCCT
Source organism: Erythroxylum flavicans (assembly GCA_027576715.1). Taxonomy (NCBI): domain Eukaryota; kingdom Viridiplantae; phylum Streptophyta; class Magnoliopsida; order Malpighiales; family Erythroxylaceae; genus Erythroxylum; species Erythroxylum flavicans. The sequence goes on from JANZXP010117616.1 coordinate 12,203, forward strand.
CTTTTAATCATTTCCCTATGGAATTTTGCCTCAATATGGAGTTATTCACTTCCAAAGCATGTATGTAATTCATTAGTGTTTATCCCTCCTTATTTAGCTTTGTAAGTCTCATGGAGCTAGATAATGCTCTCTTTGACTCTATAGGAGTTTTTCTCTAACTTTTAGAACTACTCTACTAGCATTATTATACTTATTCTAATAAAATAACTTGAGCTTCTCCTTTACCACCTGTAACTTTCTCATGTATGTGTAAGCTTTTCTTCCTTAATAAGTAGATGTCATTCCTTTAACCACTTCCTCTTAAAATCACATGATAAATATTTATTAAAATGAAATGGATTTCTTATATTTTTTATTTATATTATATATTTTAATAAGTTAGAGAATGGGGGTTGAGGTTTTATAGCTGCTAAAAATAGTTTTGTTCATAGGAAAATTGGAAAGATATTGTTTATTAACAAGAGCTCCATCCAATTTCATCTTAATATATCATCTGCCACTTTGCCTATTATTCTACGTATAAAAGATCCCTTCAAATCTCATATTAATAACCTCTGGATTACTTCCACAAATTCTGAATCCATTATATTAATTTCTTAAAATATTGTTACCATCTACTTTAGAGGTAAATAAAGTGTTATTGAAGTCGCCTAATATCAACTAAAGAGTATCCACTATAATATGAAAGGTTCTTATCTTGTTCTACTAATGAAATAAGGGAGGTTCTAATCGATATTTCAATGATAACAAAACAAAATTATTACTAATGAGTTTATTAATTTGATGAGAAGCAATATAACGACAATATGTAGCTATAACTTATGAAGATAGTTTATGAACATAATAAAGAAAAGTCAAAGATTGCAACCTTCAAAATGAAGATCAATTCAAAAACAAAAGAAGACTACGGCATATCAAGGTTAGTCTTTATTCTATAATGTTAATTGTAATGATAATCTTACTATATATAAATATTTTATCTTACTTCATACATATGTTTTTCCATTCATCAAGAGGTTTAAATTTTTATTCTTATAGAAAAGCCTTATGATATATGTTTAAATTTTGATATGCTGCACTTAGTTATTAATCCTTTAGAAATGCTTAGGATACTCACTTTAGCTCATATTTGGCTTCAGAAGTGAAGGAGCAAAAGTGACTTGAAAGCATACTTATTGAGCCATCTCCTTGATATTCATACTCTATTGTTTTCATGGAGCAAAAAGAAGATGATGATTAGAGCAAGAAGAAGACAAGAAAATGACAAGAAATGAAGAATGAACCACTAAAATATCTCATTCCCATGCAAGATAGTGATTTATGGTATAAACTAAAGATGATGTAAGGTGACCAGCTACCTTTTCATTGTGTGTGATGTGAGTGGAAGAAATAATAGGAGGCATGCATGGGATTGCATGGTGTGTCACTCACACACACACACACCACTTGTCCATTTAACGTAGCTGTTTAATTATAAAACAAAGTTATATGATGGATGGTGGACAACTGCATATGGAGGGCTGAAGCATCACACTCACGGCATAGACAATACAAAGGACAACAACTGAAGGACATTTTGTCCGGTTCTATTTTGAAAGACACCTATCCTATATCCCTTTTAAACCTAGCTACAACAATTTAAATAACGTTGGAAGGAATAAAGAAGAAAAGGAGTGGACGGCTAAGATAAAAAGGAAGAACCAAATATTTGTGATGTGTGGTTAAAAGAGAGGAATTTAATACCTGTCCCATTTTACATAAAGACCTAGCTACCTCACTTATTTTTCAGGTAGCTTTTAAATAAAGAAATGTGGAAGTCTCAGATGTAAGGATGAGTGGAGAATAAAAAAAGGGGCACCAGAAACAAGAAGAAGAACCAAAGGAGAGGGTTGCAGCTGGATCATCTTATCCTATTCGATTAAGCCATCTATCCACTAATTTGAAGCTCATTTTTATCATAAAAAGGCAGTGGAAAGGCTGCTACATTTTGGAGAATAAAATAAAGAGTGTGGGGGCTGGATTTGTGAGAACTAAATCTGCCATTTTTGTTAGAGAGTGAAGAAAATGTGAGTGGAGGCTGCCTCATTTTAGTTTTAATGTAGATGTTGAAAGAAAGCATAAGGTGAGTGGGGCTAGCCAAGGTGAAAACTGAGGGGAGCTGAAGCAAGACATGAGTGACGGTTGGAAAAGGAGACAGAAACGGAACCTTCATTGAATCCATTCATCACCATTTTCTTATCGGTTTTCAAAGCAAGGAAGGAGGAACAATGAAGACAACAGCTATTCTTCATCAATTTCTCTTGATTTTTCAACATAAATGGAGGCTATAAGGGCTGATTCTTAGAGCTTAATGGAGAAGATGGAAGGCTAACATACCGACATTGGTTCAACAAGAATATCGACGTCAAGTGACGATTAAGCTATTTTTATCATTTTAAGGTTACAATTTCTTTTTGAATTGTTGTGTTGTTGGTGTTGATTTGATTGAATTTTGGGATGAATGATCTTAATATGTTATTTTGATTGTATTATTTTGAACCTATTGCTAAAACATTGAATGTAATCCATAATCATTACTTTTGATGTTTGTAGTAGCATCTAATGATCCCAAATTGCTAGAAACAACATAACTTAGGTTAGATCATGAACGTGTGAGATTACTAAGTATATTAATCATTTTCCATTTCGTAATATGGCTACCAAATTAAACTTAGAGATCGTATCCTAGGTTATTTGATAGTTAGGTTTAATTAATGATCATATCTTGATTAAACAAAACCTAAGGGAAAACCAAGATTAGGAGAGCATTCTATTAGTCTCAGATTGATAATCTAAAGAGAGTTATAAAGATGTTAGGATGATGAAATATGCTTGATTGTGTTTAGGCCGAGATTGAACCTAGAACCGGACCTTACGTATATTCAACAGTTTAATCATTTTTAATCACTTATTTTAATTGTTTTCAATAGTTTACTTTTATTCTATTTTCTAAATTGCTAAAAATTCAAAACCCCCTTTTTATATTTTCCATGCATCAATTAATTTGGTTACAGAAATTATTCGAACATTCCCTGTGGATTCGATCCTGACTCACCATAACTACAAATTTTAGTATACAGAGTCAGGTAAATTTTACAGTGCACTCGAAACATGCTATCAAATTTTGGCGCTATTGCCGAGGAGTGTGGTAGTTTAATTTTCTTATTTTATTTTAGTTGGTGTTTTGTGAATATATTTGTTTCTTTTTTCATTTGTTAACTTTTAAAAGTTTGTGAGTGTCAGTGTATGGCAGTGACCAGATCTCCTCGTAGAGAAATTGAGCAACTTAATCCGAAGATCGAGAGAACACTATAGAGGTTAAAAGAAGTAAGAACATTTTTAGTAGTAGACCTATAACCTGAATCTGAAGCGATTATGGAAAATTCAAGAACGTTAAGGGAATTTGCTGCCCCAGACTTAACTTAAAGACCCCTATGCATTACATTTCCTAATTTTGCTGAACATGTTACCATTGAATTAAAATATGAATTAATTCATTTATTACCAAATTTCTATGGTCTTGCAGATGAGGATGCACACAAGCATCTCAAGGAGCTCAATGTGGTTTGTTTGAGCATGAAGCCTCTTGGGGTGACAAATGAGTAGATCATGTTAAGAGCCTTCCCATTCTCACTTAAAGATGTAGCAAAAGATTAGCTGTTTGATTTACCAGCGGGGAGCATAAATACTTGGTTAGAGATGAAGAGACTATTCTTAGAGAAATATTTTCCAGCCTAAAAGATGTCAAGTATTCAGAAGGAGACATGTGGCATCAAGTAGCATAATGGAGAATCTCTTTACTAGTATTAGGAGCGGTTTAAGAAGTTATGTGCTAGTTATCTGCACCACAACATAACGAAGCAACTTCTCATTCAATACTTCTATAAAGGACTGTTACCGATGGAGAGGAGTCTGGTTGATGCAGCGAGCGGTGACGCACTTTTTAAGAAGACTTCCCTCGAGGCTAGGATCCTACTTGAGTAGATGACCACTAACACACAACAATTTGGCACTCACAATGATGTTCGACGAGTAAACGAGGTAAGTACTTCATCAAGTGAACATCGTTTAAATGAACTAACATCTTTTGTGAGACATATTGCAATTGGACAGGCACAAGCAAAAATATGTAGAATATGTTAAAACATGAGCCATCCAACTGATGAGTGCCAAAAATTACATGAAGGAAGTATGGAGTACGTGAATGTTGCAAAAGGAAATTTCCTCAATCAATATAACCCGTACTTACAGACGTATAACCCATGTTGGAAGGATCATCCCAATTTGAGTTATAGGGGGAACCGATGGTAAAATTACTTCCAAAATCGGTCACAAGGAGCACAACAATTTCAACCAAGAGTACAAAGAGCCCATTCTTCTAGTTCAAGTAATTCTATGGAAAAATTGATAAAAATTCTTACTACAAATAATCTCCAATTTCAACAGAACCTGCAGCAGTAGCTACATCAGTTCCAACAAGAGACCAAATTGAGCATAAATTTGGAAAATCAAATGGGTCAGATGGCAACAAGGATAAACCGTATCAAATCACAACTTGAAGGAAAGCTGCCATCACAATCTGAGGTGAACCCAAAGAATGTCAGTTGTAACACCCCACTCCTGCTGAACCCGAACCCGATATCGATAGTGATATCCGAATCCGTGCCCCGCGAGGGTGGCGTGTCACATCACTTAACAATTTAAAACTCGGTATACATATATTTGTTTTTTTTTTCATCTTTTTAAAACCCATCGACATCATGTACAGAAAATCAATAACCAAATTCTTCCACTTGATTTATACTCATTTAGTACAAACACCTTACTATCAACAGTAACTTTTATTAGCCACATGGGCCCATTTCAAAATACAATCATTCCTCTTTCTCAAGATTGTTACAAATAGCTTTCAAATAATGTAACATTTTTACAGAACATACACAAACACTCAGTGACAAGTAAAGAAAACCATTGCAGACGCGAACTGATCCCGACTTCTATCCTTGACTTGTGTGCAGTAAGTCTACTCCCGTTGCCTAACGGGGTATTCCTCTGAATCCTGAAAAATAATTGCAAATTTTGGGTGAGTTTTGCGAACTCAGTGAGTGACCATCAT
>JANZXP010117646.1:0-17356 GCA_027576715.1 Erythroxylum flavicans
AAACCTTCCTCATCCTAATATAGAGGCGATCGACATTTTCTACCATACAATGCCTCATAAGGTGCCATTCCAATACTACTGTGGTAGTGTTTATTGTAAGCAAATTCAATCAAGGCTATGTATTGATCCCAATCTCCTTGAAACTCTAATAAACATGCCCTAAGCATATCCTCAACAGTCTTGATTATCCTCTCACTCTGTCCATCCGTTTGAGCATGAAATGTAGTACTGAAGTTTAAATTCATACCTATAGCTGACTGTAGGCTCTTCTAAAACCTTGAAGTAAATCTAGGATCCTTGTCCGATACCATAGACACTGGAACCCCATATAGTCTAACCACTTTATGCACATACTTCTGAGCCAACAGGTCTAGTGAACTATTCTCTCTTACTGGCAATAAATAGGCTGACTTAGTCAATCAGTCCACTACAACCTATATAACATCATTTTGCCTCAAAGTCTTAAGCAATCCCATAATGAAATCCATTATGATTTGTTCCCATTTTCACTCCAGAATAGGTAACTAATGAAGTTTCCCAACTGGAGCCTAATGTTTAGCCTTAACCTACTAACAATTTAAACACTTGGCTACATAGTCAGCTACTTACTTCTTCATCCCTGGCCACCAGAAATGTTGCTTAAGCATATTATACATCTTGGTAGTACCAGGATGCATAGCATAAGCTATTACATATGCCTCCTCCAGGATTTCCTTTCTCAATTCATCCATATTAGGTACACACAACCTCTGTTTTAACCATAATGTTTCATCTCTCAATTCAAATTTAGAATCAAAATTCATCTTACTTTTCTCAATTAGCTTCTCCATTTCAGGATCTTTACTCTGAATCTCAATGTTCCATCTTTCTTCTTCATAAATAAGACTAGAGCTCTCCAGGGTGAAACACTGAGTCTAATAAATCCCATATCCAGTAACTCCTGTAACTGAGTCTTCAACTCATTCAGTTCCACAAGTGCCATCCTATATGGGGGAATAGATATAGGAGCGGTACCTGTAACTAGATCAATTGTGAACTATGTTTCCCAATCAAGAGGTAAACCAGGTAACTCTGCGGGAAACACATTTAGGAATTCCTTAACCACAGGAATGTCTTGCATATCTTGCTTAATTTGGTTATTAATAACGTGGACCAAATAAGCCTCACATCCTTCTTGCATCAACCTCAAAGCACTCACAAAGGAAATCAGTATGGCTGGAACTGCTTGGTTAATACCTCTAAACATTGCTTTCGGTTGATTAGGAGATTCAATTATTACCTCCTTAGTATAACAATTTGTGATGGCCCTATAAGCAGTGAGCCAATTCATGCTTAGGATAACATATATTTCCTTTAGCGGTAACATAATCAAGTCTGCCTCTAACTCTGCCTGATCAATTTGAATCAAACACCTCTTGCAGACTTCCCCTCTCATAGTCGTACTACCTATCGGTGTACTCACCTCTAATTCATATCTCAATAACTCTCTATCACAATACAACCTAGATGCCATACTCGGTACAATAAAAGAATGCATAGATCCAGGATCTAGCAATGAATAAACCTCAAATGTAAATATAAGTAACACACCTGTAACGACAACCGGAGACTCTTGAGCCTCTTGTCTCGTCATGGCATAGACTCAGGCTTAAGGCTGCGGTTAGTTGCTCTGCACCTCAGTCCTAACAGAAGGGCTCCCAAAACCCATTCTGCTCTACCATGGCCTCTTTGTCTAAACCCACTCACTCGGCTCTGCTGAACTATAGTTCTGTTGCCACACTTCCTCTCCTACTAGACTGTGCTCCATACATAACAGAACAGTCCCTGGCCTAATGTTCAAGTGAACCGCACCGAAGGTAGGCTCCTGTCAACCTCCAGTATTCACCACTGTGCTTCTTCCGATAATGCTCATAAGTCAATAATAGACTCGATATTGCACCTCTACTATTGCCAGACTAAACAAAACTACCCCTTTATCTAAACCCTGACTATTTTAATCCAGTAGGTGGTCTGAAAGCTCAGTTTTGATGCTTGCTGAACCTTCTGCCAGAACCATCCTGAGATTCACTGAGCCTCTTCTGTCTAGACTCTGATTTGTACTCAGACTGACTGTCCTTCAACAACTGCTTAATGCGGATCAAGACAACTGGTAGTTTTGTAAAATTACCTAAGTTAGAAATAGTTAACCTCGTTCGGATCTCTTTGTTCAATCCGTCTTCAAATCGCCTGCACTTGTCTTCCTCAATAGGAATCAAGGCAGTAGCATATCCCATCAGCTCATTGAACATAATCTCATACTCTGCCATAGACAATCTGCCCTACTTCAGATCCATAAATTCCTTCATCTTCCTATCCATGTAGATCTTGGGCATGTAATTTTTCTTGAAGACTCTTAAATTATCTTCCCATCTCAAACTACAAGGCCTGATGGTACTGCCTAGAACAGTTTTCCACCATTGTTAAGCCGGGCCTTACAATAGAGAAACAACATAGTCGAACCTCTCGTCTGACTCACAATTTTTCTGGTCAAAGACTCTCTCTGGTCTCTCCAGCCATCCCTCGGGCTCTGCAAGGTCTGTACTTTTATAAAAGTCCACACTCCCTTACTTTCACAATTTATCATACCTCCTTTCCCTTCTTTCGGGAATTCTTGGAGGCATTCCCTCAGGTCGAAACACAAACGACCTTCTACTGGCTCTTTTTGATCCTAAGTCAGTTGATTGTTCCACTTGATCATCTATGATGGATGACCTACAAGAGACAATAACTTTGATTACCATCCGAAATTCTCATCATATTTCATGCCTAACATTTCTACATATCCCTATGGATGCCAGCCATGCTCTGATACCACCAACTGTAGCACCCACTTCCATCTGACATGTGCACATACACCCTTCAGATGAATGTTCACGTACCCGACAGAAATGGCATGCTAACTATCTCACTTTCAATATATTGCATGACATCATAATTAAAAACAAAATTAACAAAATGTTTAAATCCAAAATCTCTGCATTTCATTTTACAAACCATAATTTACAATGTAGCATGATATCCATCATTCATATTTATACAATATCAGTCTATTAGAGTTACAGCTCTGTCTACAAAATATGCTACATAGATGAGGATTTAACAAAAACTAAGACTAATCCTTCAGTCCCAACGGACTGACCTTTGAGCCATGCTCTTCTATCCAAAAGTTGTACCAAAAACTCTTCTAAGCAATCTTAGGAGCTAAGTCGTCGCTCTCTCGAACCTAAAAATGTCATCATATAATTCACATCATCTAAATTTTCATCATGTAATATTACAAACCACTTGGTACATAATTGTCCCATTTCAAAAATCCATACATGTCATCATTTCATTATAATCATGCAAAACATGTTCAATGATAAGCATTCACATAGTTCATACAATACAAGTTCTCAAAGCATTGCAATTGCTCAAGTTATTCATATCATATGTGTATGCAATGTTTATGAGTCTTAAATTTACTTATTATCTTGTTGTGAATGAGTGCCTTTTTCACTATCCCGTATCTGTTGTGGATAAGGCCCTATCATACTGTCCTGTATCCATTATGGATACCGAGCTCTATCATACAAATTGAGCCATAGGCTCTTACTACGGATGTCTGAGCTTTAAACTCTTTTTCACTAGCGACTCCAGTCATAATTGCCTTTATATTTCATACATTCATGGAATAAATGCATATCACATTTTCAAAAATTATATTTAATCCATTGCATTTGCATTTACTTTCTCATTCAAATTGGTCATCAGACTTGGTCCGGCATTCAACATATAAGTTGAGAACACATAGTCAATCATATTCACATTCAAGTAGTACTTCCAATACAGTCCTAAATATAGAACTCCTTGGATAATTAATTGTCCGGAATCAATACGATCACATTTACATAATAATTCAATACGGAATGTAAACAACAATAATTTAAATGTGAAACCATCTTAGGTTACTCACAAATGCTACCTTTAGCTTATTGCCTTGAGGTCCTAGCAATGTCTGGAAGTAGTCGCTCAGTCGCTCAACATGTTCTTTTATATGCAAACATATACATTTATATATCACTCATGTGCATTTTCATATGAATAATCAATCATAAATACATTTATAAATGTATCGTGTAATATGCATGTTCAATGACAAATTCTTGAGTATATTTCTTTAATACACTTGATCACTTTCAATTGATCACCCATATATATACCACTCTTTTTCCTAGGATTATACACTCCCACAATTTTCTAATTCTCATTCAATCATTCCCAATTCATCACTTACGTACTTTGAATCACATTACTTTCATGAGAACATCTTTATATCATTACCAACTCATATTTACACTTATCCTTCAACATTTCGATGATGAAAAAGCTTCTTATAAAACACAAACAATTGGTACTTTATATCTAAAATTTTAGCAAGCTAAATCTATTCATTCACCAAAATTTTCCAGCAACATTTAGTCATATATTCACCAATTCTCATTCATAAATACACTATGTTCTTTAATACTCATTCATCCATACCTTATATACATTATTCATGCCCAAAAGATCATATTTTCATTTAAAAGAACTCATTTATTCCTTTAACATATCAAAATTTCCAAATTTGAACTCATCCTCATCAAAACAGTCCATTGTTTTAGGGTATGACTTCAATTAACTACATAAACTTATCGAGATATCTTATGACCAAAATGTTTCATAGAAGCATTAATAAGACACCAACAATAAATTTTCATGTTTTATACTTTGACCAATTCGAGTTCTAAAGTCCCCAAAAATAAGGAAATAATATAAAGTTTCTGCGCAGTATTAGAAAAACAAACATAACTCAGGCTCTAGTCACTATTTTATCAAGCCACTTTCACAAAGGTCAATCTAAGACCTATATCTACAACTTTCATTCTTTGATTTTCTTCAAATTCACGCCTTAAAGACATGTAAAATAGGTCGAAAGAAGAAGATGAAATTGAAACCAAAATTTCAACCTACAGCTTTAATTTTCCAGATTTTTTTCTCAAGACAGATTTTCGGGTCATTTTTGTATGACCATTATGACCTAGATAAAGAGGTATTTAGGCAACAACTTATTCTAATAAAATGTTCCACAATGTCTTAAGTTTCTAATGACATCAAATTCATGCATTTTGGTTCAGTATTATGTAAGTTATAACCAAATTATTACAGACTGTTCTCATAACACAATAGTACCCAGTTCTCAAATTCAATCCAAATTTCAAGACACTTAAGGACAGATTTCAAATTCAATTCCTTCATGAAAAATGTAGCCATATGTTTCTAGTTTACTCTAAATCAAATCATCCGATTTGGATATTCATATATCGAGTTATATCCAAAATACAGATGTATGTTTAGTAAAAACACTGCATATAATATGCTCCAGCTCACTTCATTGCTAAAATCCTTCATCTTGTTAATCATATCACCAAATTTGCTTCTTCCTTCACCATCCACACATGCATCAACACCATTCATGCTTGCAACAAGCCATAAACATGAAAACATACACCGCTTACGCATGCATCCATTTACAAACATTAAAACCTTATCTTAATGTCATTTACACAAACTTAAAGCATTACTTGATTTACACTTCAAATCCTTCAGCAAAAATCCCAGAAATGGGGAGAGCAAATAAGGGGTTTGGTGGATGGAGAGAAACTAGAAGAGAGAGAAACAAAACAAACTATGGATTAGAATGTTTTCTTTGTAAGGTGTAACATTGATATAAGAAGCAAGCATATAAACCAATACATAGAAATGATCAAGCTAGGTGTTTTCGGTGATGGCTAAACAAGAAGAGAGATGGTTTTCGGTGATGACACAACAACGAAGCTACAAAAACCCTCCTTTCCAAACAAAAAAAGTGACTTAGGTGTCTCCAAGATACATTGCCATGTGTCACCATTGCATGTATATCATATGTCCTCTATGTAAAGCTACCAAATATCTCTTAGCTAGTGGTCCACATGTCACACTTTAATTGATCCATTTGTCACTCCATAATTAGTCCATTTTTCAATTAATTACTAATCCAATTGTCCTTTATCTAAGTTACCAAAAGTCACACTTTCATTTATATGCTAAAAATTTCTTGTCTTCAATCATTGTGAATGTGGGAAAAATGTTTTATGAATTTAATATCATGTTTGCTTTGTAAAAGTTCTGCTACTTTTGGTGTTAAAGAAAAATAGAAAAAGTTCAGGAAGCATAAAAATATGAATATTATATGAAATATGTAAGCATCATAAATTTGTTTGTGTGGGTAAGAGAGATACCTTTTCGTTCATCACGTGCACATTGATCTGAAGCCTTCTCCCTGCTGCCCACTTGTGGCACATGAGCTCTGAAAAATGGACTCATTTCATTCATGGTGTAAACTTTGGTTTCTCCATTTCGTCCTATGGGACTCTTTCTAGCCATTATGTTTGTGCATTGCTTCTTGATTTGTTAAATATGAAGCATAATTGAGTGTTATATTTTGATGATTAAATGAAACATATGATCTGATTTGTGTGAATATATGTTCTTGTCTATGTGAATTCTCAGGATTAAGAATGTGGATAATGTGATATGTTAAGACTAAAATGCAACGAATATATTTTTTTTTTACCAATTGGGGCCCTCCCTTCCCTACCCCCATGGGGATGGTCTACAGGGTTCATAACTACTCTTACTACAGGACACTTACCTACTCCAACTATCGTCCATGTAAGATCCATACCTTGTTACGACTTCACTCCAGTCACTAGCCCTACCTTCGACATTCCCTTCCTTGCAGTTAAGGTAACGACTTCGAGCATGGCCAGCTCCTATAGTGTGATGGGCGCCATCTAGGGTGCAGCACTCCACCGCTTCGCCTAGCAGACAACACTTGTATTGCTCTCCCATAACCTCGTTTTCACGGTTGTATATATATATATATATACACTGAGCTTCGCAGCTCACCCCCTCATTTTTCCACTCCTTAGGTGAAGAACAAACAGATCCACATTGAACCTCGCAAAGCTTTGGCAAACTCTAAAACTCGTATCTTTTGTAACTAAGTTAGTTTAGTCACTTTAGTAGCTTAGAAGCATATCAAGCATAAGCATTTTTTTGTTTTATAATATGCTACTGGAATGGTTCTTCATATTAATTTTTTAATTTATGTATAAACTTTGAGAAATGACATTAAGAGTTAGAAGAAAATTTATTCTGTTCATGTCTAGATTCTCTTTTCTATTAAATTGCTATTTTTCGGTTGGGAATAAAATTATATATTATTGGATGGCTTTTTGATAGATCTTTCTTAAGCCAATGGTTAAATTGGGAGTAAAATATATATAGTTTATGATTGTTGGATTTGAGTCTTTTGATATAGGTAGTAGTTTTTATAGACAACAAAAAGGAAAAGGGGATAAAAATGTTCTAAATTTTCAATGAATAAATTGTATCTATCTAGGAAAAATTAGACAATGATGCCTCATGAAAGTTGTAGCTCTTTCTCTTAACTTTCTAACGACATAAAGTTTGAAATTTTTAGACTTCTGAGTAGAAAGTTATGAGGATCTGAAATTGTAGTGTTCAATAGGGGTGCACGATCGTGACCACCTCCCTTTTTGATGGAAGTACACAATCGTGCACATGCACAATCGTGACTTTTTGAAAGCTTAAGCATGCATTGTCTAACGTACGGCCATGCATTTTTGTGCATGACCATGCACTTGTTGGTTTCTATTAATATAGTTATTTGTTTGTTTGACTCCCAATTTGATTTCTTTTTATGTTTAGTTTTTTATTTTATTTTATTTTATTTTATTTTAAAAGTCTCCCAATTTTGGCATTTTGTCACCACGAAATAAGAACTAAGACCCAGGGCTAATATTTTGATAGTGGATGTTCTCGTCACATAATAAGGGAAAATAATTATTTAACCGATTATCAAAGTTGTATGGATGGTCATGTGACCTTCGGAGATGGAAAGAAGGCTTCGGTTATCGGTAGAGGAACATTATGTGTGGATGGATTGCCTCCCCTCAAGAATGTGCTCTATGTCGATGGACTAAAAGCTAATTTGGTGAGTATAAGCCAACTTTCTGATGATGGTTTGTTAGTTAAATTTACAAGTGATGATTGTAAGGTGCTAACTGAACAAGGAGAACGTCTTGTGAGCGGCAAGCGATCAGCTGACAATTGCTACATGTTACAGGTTATGACCACCTATAAATTAACCACACATGACAATAACATTGATCTATAGCATCAAAAACTTGGACACATAAACTTTGATCTTATTAGTAAGTTGACGAAATTGGAAGTTATAAAGGGTCTACCCACAATGAACAAAGAAGGGAAATCAATTTGTAGTGCATGCCAAAAGGGTAAATAGATAAGAGTGTCACACAAAAGGTTAGACAAATTACCTTATCTGCATACTTGAATTAATTCACATGGATTTGGTTGGTTCAACACAATATGATAACATTGGTGGAATAAGATATTTTTTAACTTGTGTTGATGATTATTCGAGATATATTTGGGTATCATTTTTGAAAAAAAAATCAGATGCTTTCATAGATTTTAGAATCCTATGTGTGTATGTCATGAATCTGAAAAATATGGTTGTATTGAGAATTTAATTGGATCACGGAAGGTAATTTGAGAATACAAGCTTTAATGACTTTTGTGATGAGTATGACATCATACAAGAATTTTTAGCACCTAAAACTCCACAACAAATTGGAGTTGTCAAGAGGAAAAATAGAAAACTTCAAGAAATGGCCAGATCTATATTGAATGGAAGAAAATTGTCTATGTGATTTTAGACTGAAGCAGTTAATATAGCATTCTATATATGTAATAGAGTTTATCTTCGAAGCATCTTAAACAAGACATCCTATGAAGTCTGTAAGGGAAAGAAACTAGATGTGAGTTATTTTCATATTTTTGGCACTAAGTGCTACGTTCTTAGAGGTCGGGAACAGCTCAAAAAATTCAAGAGCAAAAGTGATGAAGGAATCTTCATTGGTTATTCAACTCACAGTAAAGCTTACTGAGTGTATAATCAAAGAACCAAAAAAGTGCTAGACTCCATAAATATTGTGATAGATGATGTACCTCTGTTGAATGATCAAGTGGCAGAAGAAAATCTACATTTAGTTGCTGCTGAGGAAGTAACTGCGCGAATTGAAGAACTGTCAGTTACTTCAGATGATGAATCAACCAAAACACTTAATGCAAAAATTGTTCCTTTAAATGTTCAAAACTCAAGAGAAACTGATTTGAACTGGGATTCTCCCTCTCAAATCAGAAGAAATCATCTAGTAGAGAACGTCATTGGAGATGTCAATGAAAGAAGAAAAACAAGGGAAAGAAAAGGGGTTGATTATCGAGAACTTGCAGGTTATTTATGCTACACCTTTTTTTTCGAGCCAAAGAATATTAAAGAAGCTCTACAAAATAAGTTCTAGATAGCAGCTATATAAGATAAATTTATTCAATTTGTAAGGAATGATGTATGGGAATGGGTGCCAAGACCATCGGATGTTAATGTGATTGGAACAAAATGGGTGTTTCTCAATAAAACAGATAAAAGGGTAATGTAACTAGAAATAATGCAAGGTTAGTAGTTCAGGGATATTCTCAGGTTGAAGGAATAGAATTTGGCGAAACCTTTGCACCGGTGGCACAACTTGAGTCAATCAGACAATTATTAGGTATAGCATGCGGAAAGGGCTTTAAGCTTTATCAAATAGATGTAAAGAGCGTTTTTCTGAATGGGTTCATACAAGAAGAAGCTTATATCAAGCAGTCAAAAGAATTTATCGATTCAACCCATACAGACCACATTTTTAAGCTAAAGAAAGCTCTTTACGATCTCAAACAAGCACCGAGGGCTTGGTACAAAAGACTCACATAATATCTCATCAAGCAAGGATATGAATGAGGTAGTGTTGATAAAACTTTGTTTATTAAAAAGGTTAGATCTAACTTGGTAATTGCTCAAATCTACATTGATGACATTGCGTTTGGTTCTACTCATCCGTAGATGGTAAATGAATTTGTTGAATTAATGACATCTGAATTTGAGATAAGCATGGTAGGTGAATTGAATTTCTTTTTGGGTTTGCAAATTAAACAAGTGTAGGCTGTAATTTTTATTTCACAAACCAAAAATGCCAAGAGCTTAATAAAGAAGTTCGGTCTTAAGAATGCCATACATGCGAGAACACTTATGAGTGTCTCAACAAAGCTAAATAGAGAAGAGAATGGTAAAATTGTTGATGTCAGTTTATATCAGAGCATGATCAGAAGTCTATTGTATTTGAATGCAAGTAGGCCAGATATTTGTTATAGTGTCGGTGTATGTGCTCACTATCAAACCAATATGAAAAAAACAAATTTGACAACTTTCAAGAGGATTATTAGGTATGTAAACGGAATATCTGATTTTAAAATATGGTATACATTTGACTTGACATCTTATTAAGCTGGATATAGTGATGCAGATTGGGCTGGAAACTTAGACGATCAGAAAAGCACTTCAGGAGGTTATTTCTTCTTAGGAAAAAATTTGATCTCTTAGTATAGCAAGAAGAATAATTCAATTTCTCTATTAACTGCAGAGGCTGAATATATCGTTGAAAATAGTTATTGTTCACAACTTCTTTAGATCAAACAGATGTTAGAAGATTAGAGGATTGATCAGAATCTGTTGACAATCTTATGCGATAACAAGAGTGCCATAGACATCTTTAAGAATCTAATTCAACATTCAAGGACAAAACACATCGATCTAAGGTACCACTTTATTCGAGAGCTTGTAGAAAGCAAAATAGTCACTTTGTCACATGTATCTAAAGAAAAGCAGTTGGCAGATATCTTTATGAAACCTCTTGATGCAGTAAGGTTTGAACTTCTTCTAGGGGCTTTGGAACTTTGCGTTTTACATTATTGATGTATTATTTCATAAAAAATGATACGTTGCATTTTCATCCAGGGGATTCAAGATCCCTAGATGCTCTTTCTATTGTCGCATAAACCCCTCAACCCCTTCTCATATCTGTCAATTCTCAAGCTCCCAAGCACTCACGTGGTTACATTAAAGGTTTCTTCACTGTGGGAATAGCATTTGCGTCAGATTTAAGGAACACCACCGTGAAGCCTCATCCCCTTGTCATCTCTGTAGGGTCTCACGCTCCTAGTAGCCACGTAATTGTATTGAAGACTTCTCTACCATGGACTTAGCATCTGTGTGGGATCTGTGGAACTTCATTGAAGACTCATTTTCTCTTTACAGTATTTCTCCTTTTCACTTCACAGTAGCTCCATTTATTGATTTTGTTTAGGTCTCAGCTGTTTTTCTGATAATATGGGCAAAAAAAAAGAGAAAATGTCCTCTTCAGCGTTAGAAAAGAAAACAGTAGCTCCATTACGTTGTTCAAGTCAATTAATGCTCAACCTGACACCTAGAAGGAGACTCATCGGGGCTAGGTTGACTTCGGCTGCTCCCATTGATATTTCTGACACTCTTCTGTTTGGGAAAGAATACTAGATCTAGATGATGACGTTGCTCAGGTCATATTATCCATGGTTGAAGACTCTACTTCAGATTTTGATAAGACTCCCACAGTAGCTACTCCACCGACTGCGCCTCCTACAACTCCTCAGAAACCTACAAAGGCACGGGCTCAAAAAAGAGTCCTACCATCTCGACATATTTCTTTTGTATGCTTGACAGTGGACGATGCGATTTCTTTCAAGTTCTACTCCTCCGCAACTGAATAGAAATGGGCGACTCTCAACACTGTCGGGTTCGTTCTCGACTTTCCAATCAATTTGAAGGATTTTCAATAATATGGACTGGACACTTTATTATCAGAGAGACATTTACTATAAGCCTCATTGCTTCCGAAGCACTATGACTCAAATCTAGTAAAAGAATTTTATTACAATTTAACTAGTGATATTCTGAATGAGACTACTTTGAGTTATAGATCAGTATATGTGCAGGATTGGGTAGTCTATTTTGGTGCTAATCATTTGAATTTGTTTCTAGGATTTGATGATTTGATTGTTGATCAACTTTATGATGATGATTATAATGTGTCAAATGATGATTATATGATGAAAAATTGATTGCATGGCTGTCTAGCTTTGTGCTTCGTTCTTCAATGCTTACCCAAAAGTATTTCATGCTCTTTGAGTTATTAGTGACTAACTGGATGCCAAGCACACATGTTGTCTCTGTCTACTTGGGACAGGCCAAATTGATTTATTCGATCAGTATTGGGGTGCGATTCAATCTTGAACGTCTCATTATTGAAGTTATGTTGGCCATTGAGAGTAAGTCGCATTCTTTACTATACTTTTCATGCCTAATCTCTCAATTTTTATAAGCAAATGACGTTCCTATGATGGAGTCGAGTATACTTGAGTTAGTGTCCTTGATAAACATCTCTCTAAGGATTTTTAGGTAACCACAAGTAGTGAATTTGCTATACACCACATCTGGCCCCTTGGATGGCTTAGGGAGAACTTATTTCAATCCTCATGCAGCTCTCTTTACTGAAATTGAGAGGATTGAAGGCATTATTCAAATGGCAAGTGACGCTCTTCATAACTTAAAGCAGTGAGTTCTACGATTTCTCGGAGCTCCTTGAGTTTGTTTTTTAAAATATGTTGTCCCAAAGGGGGAGAAGATAAGACTTGAACTGAAGTTTTGTTTGACTTATTTCAGTTGTGTTTGATTTATTTGTGTTTTATTGGATCTTGGATTGAGGGTGAGCATTGTGAATTCAAAATTCATATGTCCAATTATGTTATTTAGGGGGAGCTTAACAGTTTTAACAAAAATGCCAAAAAGAGAGAGATTGTTAAGATATATAGTATATATCTTTTTATTTAGTTTTGGAATTTTATTTATTAATTGGACCTATAAGATATTATTGTTGTTTGACTTGGATTTAAAAAGCCACAGTGGGTCATCTTATAATTGTGAAAGAATTATATACTGAATTGGAGTCTATCTTTAGATGTATTGTGGTAATCATGTGTGTGAGTGTTGAGGGGCACCACTGGAATTTCTGAAGTGTGGCTAAGAGTTTTCAGATGGATATGAGTCTTGGTGGTGTGGGATTTTGGTGTATTAGTTGACGACTATCTTTAGTGCTCTTTGGTGGGAGTGTCAATTGTTTTTTTAATGAAAAATAGCTAAAGTGATTATGGGTGTTCTGTATTGGTGACATACTCCTATTTTGATTTGTAGGTGTAATACATCTGTCTTGTGTCGTGTGTGTTCTCTGTTGGTGGTGCACTGCTGCAATTATGGATGAATGGTGTTAAAGGTTTTTGTGTGAAAAATTGCTAAATGTGAATGTGTTTTTTGTGTGGAGCATACAACTGGGTTTGAAGCATTGAATTCTCTCATGAAGCTGTATGTTGATTGGTTGTTCTATAGATTAGTATACGTTGAAAAACTTGGCTGATTGGTTGCTGTAAGTGTTGATTGACTATTTGTCTTAGTCGGGTGTTGATTTTTCATCATAGTTCACGGCTGGGACATTGAATGTGGTACGTGGGTATTCTACCAAGGATTAATAGTTGGGTGTGCTACTGCTGTGAATTAGTTTAGTGTGTAGATGACTTTCAAATCTATTTCGGGAAGTTGTTCTTCTCTTTTTATCTCAAGTGTATTATTGTTATGTTCTTAGTTGATTGATCACTTGAGTTGGTTGTTTAATTGTCTTCGATTAAAAATTGTTTAGAAAGATCCTCTGTCAAGGTTAACACGAGTTGGTCGTGTTATTGGGTGTGAAAATCTTTCACGAGAAGTGAGGTTGAGATATAGTTACAAGAATTGAGTAGTGTTGGCTCAGTGAGACCTTGTGTAAATCTAATACTCTTTCTTGGAATTGATTAAGCTAGGTGAGGGCCCAGCAAACGTGGCTAAGGTGTGCTGAACTGCATTAACAAATCTCGATATCACTTAATTTGGTGCTTTTAATTTTTTTGTTATTTGTATTTTCCAAAAACATATTAGAAAGTTTGCAAAACAACCACTTATACAGTTTTTCACATACATTAATGGTGTTAAAAAAATTTTGTATTGATGATTTTAAGAGTTAGATGACAATAAACTAAACTCGAAAATGATTTAAAATCTAAGATAGAGATGGTAAACTTTTAATTTGGAGAATTAACTTAAAAATTTGTTAAATTAAAAGATAATATGGCATACATAATTCTAAATCTAAATTTGAGAATTATTGGAGAAAATGGAGGAAAATAATTTGACAAAAATGACACTTATAAGCAAGAAAGTAAAAAAAAGAAAGTACTTTCAATTATTTATTTATTAATAAAAATATGTAATTCGTTAACTCCAAAACACATTTTTAAGGAAAATTTTAGTGAACATTATTTTTATCTACCTGTATCCTGGGTTGTTATAATAAAATCACTTATTCTATAATTTTGAAACTTGTTAAAATTTAAAGCTATTAAACTTGTGATTATCTTATTTTTATAAGTCAGTGATTTCCCATTAAACGCATTAAAAATGCATAAGATTGGTATGAATTGAGGATAAAATTGAACATTATTCATCATTTTAAGTTTTCGTATAATAAATTAATGATTTGACTATATATAACAGTATGATTTATATCAAGCATTCGATTATATTTAGAAATGAACAAAAGACAAATTCATGAAAGGGTTTTACCGTTTTAACATGAAGAAGATCAAAAAATAAAATTTTAAATTGTCATCTGTAATTATAGTATTGTAAATGTAATTCTTGCCATACTATTTCTTTCTTTTATATAAAAACGTTGAAAGCAAACTAACTATTTAAACAACTGAAATTGCCGCGCGACAACCTCAAACTGAAAACCTTCCCCTCGTAGTTAGTTGGTAACTCCAAACCAGCGCAGTTATGTTAAAGTACAATTGGTGGTGTCCGAAATGCTATAATTAGTACATGTCGTGGGAAAACTGGAATCAAATTCAAAACCATCAATAACAAGAGGCGTAAGGTATTGACGAGCAGTGCAGTTCTTATCATTTTATAGGCTAGGGGTAAAATAAAAAAAATGGCTCCAATAAATTGACAATATACAAATATATAATTTTTGAATTGAGTAACTTAAATTATTTAATTTAGTCATATTATTACTAAACTTATGTAAACATTACAAGAACACAAATCTAATAATTATTATATTACTTGTGACAAAGTATAATGAAAATTACAATTATAAAAATTAAATTATTTATCAATATTTAATTATTTTATAAATAATAAGTAATCTAAAAATAAAAAAGGAGAAACACAAATAAATACAATATCATGTAATATTAATGTTATGATTTAAAATGCTAATATAATGTCCACGTTAATGACAAATTACAAAATAATGTTAATATAATGCCCATGTTAATGGCAAATTACAGATTAATTATACATATTTTAATATTTAATAAGCTAAAAATACATTAAAATTAGAAACTTTACTTTACCTTTAAATTATACTCAGAACTTAGAAGACAGAATCGTGAAATTTTTTTGCTGCCAATTTTTTAGTTGGAATATCTTAGATGCATATGTTAATGAAAATAAAGAAATTAGAGGATAAAAATAGACTTAAATACTTCAAAACTATTTATAACTATAATAAGTTAACTTTAAATTTTAACTTTCAAAATTAACGTTAATAAAAGGATGACAATCTAATCATGAGGTTGGCTCAAAATGGTAATTATCCTGTTACATACACGTTGGTAACTTCCAAGAGCCAAGATGGGCCTTTTTGTTGATGGGTCATGGGCAAGTATCCTGCCTACCCTTGTCCAGGGTCGGCATTGTTAAGGAGGATGGCATTAAGTCCTAATAGCATAATTGCATAGGCGTTGATGAGCCTCGATTAATGTTTGATATTTGAAACAACAAAACAAGTCAAAGACTTGCGAGTAAGTAAGGAAAACAGACATTGTCGACGAGTTAGCATGTCCTGGTGCACATTGACAAAAATCTTCGACAAAATGCAATATTTGAATGTGAGACTAAAAGATGGTTTGAGATGGACCTTGAGTTAAATATTAATTAGATCACATGCATGAGAGAGATATATAAGAGTTCTGAGAACTTAATGTGATCTTCGTAAACAAAACCATGACTAATGGACTTAATATGGATAAATATTAGATCATACCAATGTGCAATTTTATTTTAAATTAAAAAATATTTTTTATTCTTAATTATTTAAAATAAAATTAAAAGTACGGTCAAAATAACCTTTTTTTTTTACCAATTGATAATAAGTGAACATATTTCTTTCAAATGGATTGCCCCACTTGATAATTTTGCTTTCCTTTTTTCTTTTTTTAGTCCCACTGGCACTCGAAATCACTGAATAGGATCTGATTTGGACAATTGTAAGTCGTAAAGGGGCTTTGCTTAAATTATGTCCTTTAAGTTTGTTGTGTTTTTCTAGTGTGTAAATCTGGATCTTCACCTACTTTGAATACAAAATAAATCAATAATTTATATCATCAAAATTCAACACCTTAATTCTTAAGGTTGTCGTTGGGAGAAGATCATCAATTATACTCAGCTTTTTTTTATTTTATAAAAAGGTTATTTTTATAATTTAGGTATCAATTACTCTAAGTCTCATTCTTAATAATAATTTATATCTTATTCTTTTTAAATTAGTTTTAGCTTTTAACTGATAATATTGACAAAGTATGTAAAAAAAGTTGACTCTTTTTTTAGTTGTCAACCAAAGAAGATTGCATGGGGGACATCCAGATGCTCGTGATAAGTGCAAGGGTGAGGAATTATAAGTTAAAGCAATTACATCTCGAATTACTATCGATCTTTAGGTGATCACCTAACAAAGACACGATTACACTCAGAAAGGAATTCTAATCGTTGATCCAAAGATAATTTTATTGAATGACCTTACAAAAGACAAAATTCGGATGAGGTGTTTCCTTACTACATGAGAGATCAAGTAAGGACATGGTAGAATCTCGATCAAGGTGGACTCTTTTGAGAATTGAGACTAAGTTTATGATGCCTTCATGCTGATATTTTTCCCTTCACGCAAGAGTATAGAGTTGAGAAGGCAGATTCAAAGCTTTACACAAAAGGGAAAGCATTCTATGAAGGCACAAGTGTCAATCTTATGTCTTTATTTATTTCAAGAAGCTACTATTAGGGGAGCATGAGTCAACAAATATGTCACTCCAACTTGTAGATAGATCCATTAAGTATTTAATTAGGGTTATGAAAGATCTACTCGTG
>JANZXP010117670.1:0-17353 GCA_027576715.1 Erythroxylum flavicans
GCAATGGGATGTGTCTATTTATCTATCTCTTGACTCGAAATGGGAGCAGGTTTGAAAAAGGATCTTAGAGCGTCTAAAAAGAAGACATTTTGATTGAGCTCTTGATGGAGTCAATTTAAGTAACTTGATGGGCATTTCCGTTCCCTATTACGCAGTAGCGAGAGTTATATGCAAAAAGGGAAGCATAAAAATTATGGTAAACTGAGCATAACAAGATCAAGGAAGTGACGAAACAAGTACAGTCAAAGCTCAAACTACAGGAACCCGTCAAAAAGAAGGTTAAGGAGTAACCACAGGAAGAAAACCCCAACATAGTTATGAAGAAAGATGATCCAAGGGACTTTTTCATCCCCTGTAGTATCAATAACATTATTATAGACAGGGCATTCATGGACTTAGGCACAAGAATAAATATGATGCCCTATACTTTCAGTCTAAAATTAGGGTTAAGAGAATTAGTGCCCACTAAGTTTTTGGTTAAGACGGCTGATAGAACATCATATAGATCGATGGGAATCATAGAAGATGTGCAAGTAAAGGTCGGTAAATTTATCTTTCCTACGAACTTCCATATTTTGGACATCAGCGAAGATGAGGACACTCCGATAATTCTTGAGTGACCTTTCTTGACCACTGCACTCTTGAATATTGATGTTGATAGGGGCGAGTTAACTCTGCGACTAGGGAAGGAGCATATAACCTTCAAGTTGACCATTAGAGAATACGAAGCTCCTTTGCCTCCAGTGGATCTCAAAGAAATCGAGCCTCGAGGAGAATGGGAGGACATATAGGATCCTACAAATGCTTTCCAAAAGAAGCATTCGCGAAGGAGAAGACGAGGTAAAGAAAATTACAAGGATGGTGGTAATTGTAGTATGCTAGCTAAGGTACAGGCTCTGAGATTAATGACGACACTACCATCGAACCATTCCTTCCAACCATCATAAGCTTAAAGGAGCGTCGAGTTACTAACGTAAAAAGAAACGTTGCATAGGAGGCAACCCATAGAAAAAAAAAACTAGTTTCGTTGTTTAATTATGTTAAAACAGTTGAATTCCGTAGATAGGTTTATTTTTGGTTTTTTGAGTAAAAGCAGAAAAAGAATAGGATTTCAGAGTCAAGGAAGATTGAGCAAACATAAATAGAGACGTGAAAAAGGGTTATAAAAGAATTACGAAGTGAAAGAGAAAATAATTGGGAAAAGAACAAATTGGAAGGACATTAGAGTTGGCGGTATGCCGCATGCCACGATTGTGGCCTGCAACTATGCAGAAACAGGGTAGGTGCGAATTTTTAATTAAATTTTTACCATTTTACCCTTTTACCACCTATATATTTAGTTCTTACTTCTTTTTCACTTTCACTTTCAATTTCATTTTATCTCTCTAGCATTCAAGTGTCCAAACACTCTCACCTCTGACTAGAAATTTTAACCTTTCGAAATTCTTCCACACTCTTCCTAATCATGCCACGCATCAAGCAATTGGCCCTTCGAGAACCTTATGGAAGACAACAAGTTGCGAGACAGGAGAGAAGGAGCTAAGCAGTGAACTTCGGAGCGCCATTCCCTATTTATACCGAGGAGGAAGGTATTCATTTTTGATCCCTTCATTCTAGGTAAATTTCAGTTCCTAAATACTTTGATGTTGACACATTAGATAGGCTAAAATTGCGTGAATGAGTAGAGAACTAAGCCGAGAGAATCCAGTGGGGCCAATTTATAGGTTCCAATTCCCTGTTTATAAGGAAATTTCAATGGAATTCTTTACTACCTTGACCTTTGACCCTAAGAATACCAAAGAATTGTGGTTTAGATTGGGAGGATGAGCATATGAACTGAATGTCGAAATTATATGTGAGATGTGTGGATTCCCCAAATCCATCATTGTTGATCAACATGATGACTTTCGTCCTTCCCAATACTAGCATGAGCTAACCGAAGTTGAGTGATTACACACTAAGAATGCGCACAATAACATTATCCAATCCTATAGACACTTACTGCTGCACAAATTTATATGTCAACTAGTTTTTGACAAGTCAAAAAGTAACAAGTGTTCTACCAAGGAACTTTTTATATTGTGGTGCATAGACCATAGTATTCCGGTATGCACATCTACGTATATGCTAAATGTCATTGCTACTACTCTGCATAAGTGGAGCAACCATTATAGAATGGGATACATAGTGTCCACCATTGCAAAACATTTTGGTATGGAATGGAGGGGGTTAAAAGTTCACCTCCCTGACTTCCTCAACCATCATCACTTATTTCGGACAAAGATCATCCATTCCACAAATATGAGTCTGTGGGATATTAACGAGAAGACATATGTGCGGACTAGGGTAGGTCAAGCAAGCTCGAGTTTAGCACTACCTCGATAAGAGAAATCCACGAGTAAAGAATTGGAAGAAGAAGAAGAAAAGGAAAAGCAAGGCTGGAAGAAGGTTTTGGATACAATATCCAAAACCAATAGAACACTTACAGAGATGGCGTGCTCACAACGATGCCAGAGCTGAGATATCTGATAGATCCATCAGTATTTCGAGTCTCAGAGCATTCAACTGCCACCTCCAACACCATCACCACCTCCATCTCCTTAGGATTTTTTTCTAACCTAATTTTTTTAATTTTCCAAATTATCTTTCAGTTCTATTTTATTTTTATTTCTATTTCTATTTTTATTGTTAATTTTGTCTGTTCTTTGTTACTTTAATTTTTGTCTTTACCCTTTGTTCATGTGTTTGTGTGTGCTTCCTTCTCACATTGAGGACAATGTGTTATTTAAGTGTGGGGAGGGATTGTGCGTTTTGCTTTTGAATGTGATTTTGCATACTGTATGATAGTTATTAGGTTACATGGTGTGAAGTGTGTGAATGTGTCAATGGCTTAAATTGATTGAAATTCATTTAATTTTGGACATAGCCTATTAGGTTGTGAACGATCATTAGCCTACGAAATTAGTGAATTAGGGAGCCTTTGGATAAATATACAGCCTAATTAGGACTTCAGGTAAGTTAAGCATCCTCTAGATTGTCACATTCATTTATAATTTGAGGTCTTTTAACTTAAGTAGCTTAACTAGTATTTTTCATGAAAATGAATAGCTGAAAGCAACAAGGTAGGCAATAAAAAAATTTGCTTAATAAATCACTATTTTGCTCACCTTCAAGTTATGAATAGAGCTAGTAACCAGTTGAAAAAGTGATAATAGCTGAGTAACCGAATCAACATGGATCATAAATGTGTGCCTTCGTATAAAAAGGCTATAATGAAGTTTCAACCAATCTATTTAGTAAAATGACTTAGTTAAGTAACTAGATTGACATTCATCACAAATTTTTACCTCCAAGTAAAAGATTAAGTCCAGGCTTTAATTAATAAATAAAAAAAGGTGTGTTTTTTTAATTAAAACCTACCGAACCTATAATAAGCTTGAATTTTCATGAAAATATATTTAGGAACAATTACAAAGTCTGAGGGACTGAAAAATTATTAATGCGTGAGTACAATTGAAAAGGGTAAATAAGTTAACACTTAGGTCTCGATTAAGTTTATATTTAGTTCAAAGACTCTAGACATTTATTTTGCATGTTAATGATTTGACATAACTGAATGATTATGTTCAAGATTAAATTCATTTCTTAAAGATCAAAGCCATTGCCTCATTATTGCATTGCGTGTATTGTGCCTGTTGTGTGTTGTTGTTTTGTTGCTTGAGGACAAGAAAACATTTAAATGTGGGGATGTTGATAGTTGTCCATTGTATGATGTTTTAGGGTTTAGTTTGTTATGTATTTAGTGTGAATTTAAGTGATGAGTATACATTTAGGGTTTAATTATGTTAGTTTGAGTGTTTTAGTGTTTTTATGGGTTAGATTAAGTCTTTGAGCTTAAATGTTATATTTTTTAGGTACCGCTATATGTTTGTTAGTGTTTCAAGATAAACGGTGAAGAACGGAGAAGATACGAAGAGTTTTGGATGCAGGCCACGATCGTGATAGAGAAGAACAAGCCAGCAGTAGCCAGGCCATGATCGTGCACATAGGGCACAATCGTAACAAAAAGCCTCCAAGTCAAGCGACAATCATGCACATTAGGCCACGATTGTGACAGAAAGGTTAAGACGCTAACCACGATCATGGCAGGTAGCGCCACGATCGTGGCCTACGTCAGGCTGATAGAAAAACTCAAGCTTTGCAAGATTTTTTAGACCGTTTCGACCCCGAATTTAACTTAGAGCCTCAAAAGTATAAATAGAACATTAGAAGTTAGAGTTAATAGCTGGAGAGTCCGAGAAAAGACAGCACTCATATAATCCAATCTTGGAAAAACCTAGAGAGAAATCGAGCGATTGAGGAAGGAGACACAGGAAGAGAGACACAGAGAAGAGCTTGACGTGACATACTTCCCGGCACAGGTGGTTTCCTGCTGTCGTCGCCTCTCTGACTCTGCTCCCTACATATTTTCCATTTATTTTAGTTTTATTCATGTATATAATTGAAATAGGTGTTGAGAATATATTATGTTAAATGTTGAGTTTGTTTCTATACTCACCTTTGCATCTTGATTTTTGAGACTAATAAAATTTGGATTGATTGGGTTTTAATTGATTTACTTGTGATTTAATTCTAATTCTTAATAACTTAGCAATAGACTGAGAGGGTGAGCTAATTGAAAATAATCAATTTGTGCTAACGAGAGTTAGGTAAATTGATAGGTAATAGATTAAATCGAACCAGTAGAGTTGTGTAATGAGAAATCGAGTATAGATTCCTGATAGGTTAGTAGACAGTTTTAGAACTAATTTAAGTTTTGGGTCAATTGTGAACTGAGATATCGCAATTTCATAATTTAAATTAGGAATTATCAATTAGGGTTAAGAATTATAACTTGACAGAGAGGAAACCCGAGGACTATCTAGACCCATTAAGTTGATAATTTCACAAATAATTCGATTTTCGTTAATTTCGGATCAAAATCTACTTTCTCTCACTCGGTACTTTCTAGGTAGGATTTGGCTTGGTTTGTGTGATTTTCTTTCTTAATTAGATTTCTGCAACTTAATTATTGAATTAATTATTGATTGATTTATTTCTGTATTAGTTTATTTTGATTTGAATTATTGCAATTTAGTACGACCTTAGATTTTAGGACTAGATTAGGCTTCCTCGTGGGATCGATACCTTAGGTACTACGCAAAAGAATCGTGCGCTTGCGAAATTTACCAAGGTTATAAATAGTAAAACTTAGCACGTCTAACCTTGCGAACAATCCGCGTATATAACCAACTACTTTTCATCACTCGATATGGTTCACTTTCTATTCAAGTAACCTAATATAAGTTCAAGCACGCATTCAATCTAATTCCAACTAGCATGATAGAATCTCATGCAAAACAAATCAAAATGATTCAAGTGTGGTTTCATTGCTTAACATAAAACAACATAATATGCCTCAACATATATCCTAATTAACAAAATGTAAATAGTGACTACACAATGCAATTAACAAGGTAGCCACCTCCCCACACTTAAAGAACACATTGTCCTCAATGTGACAAGGCAACCACAAAATAAGAAAAATGACATCAACCTAAACAAAAGACATGAAACCAAACTAAAGAAATCAAACTAAACAAAACAATTGACACAATTTAAAAGTTTAGGGTAAGAAGGGCTTATGGAGATTATGGCGGTGATGGTGTTGGCAAAGGGGATTCAAAATTATTCCTTTGAAAGAATTTGAGGAATTTCTTCTTCATGTACCGTTGCTCCTTATGGAATTGTCTCATTTGGGTGCCAAGCTCATTAATTTGCGACATCATTTACTAATGATTAGAGGCCATTTGTCAAGGATTTGCTGAAATCTGTCAACCTCTACTGGTACAGTTGTTTCCTCTTCCACTGCTTCTTCTTATGGCTATGGGACCGTTTGGGATGTGGATGGTCAGGAAGTAGTTGTATACTTACCCTTCCTATTCTTAACTACACGTTTAAGGATTTTGGAGCTCCAAAATTTTAGAGCGCCTCAAATAAGATATGTCAAACATATCGTACTGAGTTGTACGTACACTGTCCACATAAATAGGGAATGGGGCACAAAAAGTGACTACCAAATCAGGTTTACATTCACCGGAGACTTAAAGGCATAATTCGTCGATTGGCTTCCGAGCTGTCATTTTCTTCGGAGCCATTGTGAAAGAGAAATCTGCAAAAATAAGAGAAAGAGAGATGAATTCATTTTAGAGAGAGAGAACAAATCTCACAAAATCCTTTTATTTTAAATGATTAATGTACAATAAGTGTAAAGGATTGAAAGATTTATGGAAATAGTGAAGAAAATACTAAGAGTTTAGTAGAAGATGAAGGATTTTAGAGAATGGAAGGGTAGGTTTTCGTGTCTGTAGAAAGAGAGAGTGATAAAAGTTAAAGGATGAAGAAAGAAGAAAAGAAGAGGAAGATTTCAAATTTTCCCTTGGATGGGATTTCCACAATCATGGGAATGCCCCTCATTCCCAAAATCTTGAGTTTTCTCTCTAGAAACTTTCCAGAGAGATTTCCCACAGTCTTGGGAATCACCCCCATTTCTACGATCATGATTTAACTCTCCAAAAACTTTCTGGATAGTCTTCCCACAGTCGTAGGAATCACACCAATTCCCACGATCGTGGGTTAGTGCATTTTTTCCACTTCTAAACCTTCTTCCAAGCCTAGCCCGCATTCTCAATGATCCTACAACCTACAAACACATTAAAATAATCTTGCCAACAAGAAATTTGAAGAGAAAACAAGTTGAAATTCAAACAAAATCTAAATAAATATCAAGCAAACTCAAATCAAACATAGTCGTACTAAATAAATCAAACACACAAACAGACAAAGACAAACGAAAGAAAATAAAATTCCATAGGTTGCCTCCTATGTAGTGCTTTCTATTAAATCCGTTAGCTCGACATTCTCCTTGTACTTAAGGTAGTTCAAATGAACGGTACACTGATAACGCAGTCATTGATCTCAAAATCTGCACGTGAGCTACCCTAGTATAGATTCCACCTTCCTTGTGGTTTATCTTCCTTCTTATTTTCCTATGTGATCGTTTCCTTCTGACTGCATTCCCAGAATCCTCAATATCTTCCCATTGTCCTATGAGGTTCAGTTTCCTTGATATTATTTAGAAGTAGAGGGAAACCGTTGCCTTTCTTTGGTACTTTGAAGGTTATCTGTTGCTTTCCTACCCTCAGAGTTAGTTCACCCCATCAACGTCAATTATCGAGCGAAAAGTAGCCAAGAATAGTTTTCCAAGGACTATAGGGGTTTCTGCATCTTCTCCAATATCCAATATATAAAAATCTGCAGGGAAGATGAATTTATCAATTTGTACTTGCACATTCTTAATAATCCCTTTTGGTTGGTGTGCTGTTCTGTCGGTCATTTTCACTAATATCTTTATGGGCTCTAGCTCTCCTAACCCTAACTTCTGGCTAAAAGTGTAGGGCATCATATTGATTCTAGCTCCTAAATCCACAAATGCCTTGGCTATGTTGACTCTATTGATACTACAAGGAATAAAAAAATCCCCTAGGTCTTCTTTCTTCAGTGCTATGTTAGGATTTCCTTTTTCTATGTGCTTCATTTTTTTCTTGACTGGTTCCTTTAACTTAAGCTTTGCTGGTAGTTGATTCGTTATATCCTCCATATTGTTTGACTCAACCTCCTTAAGAATCCTCGTTGCTCTATTTAACTTCGACTTCTGCTGAGGAAAAAATAGGATATGAAATTTCAGGTTAAGGTTCTTTGATCAGATCAATTACGAGCTCACTTAGAAGGACTTCTAAAACTACTTGTCTTTCTCTCCTGTCTCTGTCTTCCTTCACATGTTCAGTTTTCTTTTCCTGAGTCAGTGTGATGGCCATGATTCATTCCTTTGGGTTGACCTCAGTATTGTTTGGTAGATTACTTGCACTTCTAGAAGAGAAAGTGTTAGCAAGTTGACCTACCTGAACCTCCAAATTGTGGATGGTTGAGGCATAATTCTTCAAAATCTGGTCAAACTTTGCTTCCATCCTCTTTTGACTTTCCTCCTGGCTAATAAACATCCTCTTCTAGTTCTCTTTTTCAGTTTCTAGTTTGGACCCCAAGACATCCATCAGGTTGTCCATTTTGCTCTCTATTGACCCAATCTGATCTTGCTGAAATCCACGAAGTCCTTGCGATCTTGCTTAGCCACCTATATTGTTAGTGCTTCAAGAAAATTTTGGATGGTTTTTCCATCCCAGATTATAAGTATTCACATATAGGTTATTACCTTTTTATGGTTGGCCCAAGTAATTTACCTGTTTTGTATCACTATCTCCCAACAAGAAACACTCAGTTGAGCCATGGTTGTTCTGCCCACACAGCTCACACTATACTTGCATCACTTTAGCTATAAATGATGATGCTCCTTGCATGTTGTTCTATTGCTTTGTAAGGGTCGTGATTTGTGCCTGTAAAGCAGTAACAAAGTCAATAGGGATCATACCTTTTTACTCCTTCTGTCCTTGTTTATTCCTCTGACTTGACCACATACAACTATTGCTCACCAACTCCTCCAAAAGTTTATAAGCTGGTTCAATAGTCTTCCTCATTAAAGAACCTCTAGCGGCTACATCTATAGTTCCTCTCGTGCTCGAGTTCACACCATTGTAAAATGCCTGCAATAGGAATTCTCTCCGAGAACTTCTCTGTAATTCTTTAAATCTCTCCCAGTCTTCACAGAGAGATTCTCCATCACTCTGCTAAAAATTTGTGATCTCCTTTACGATCCTCGTCGCCTTGGTAAACGAATAATTCTTGAATGCTTAGGCTAGCTGCTCCCAAGTAGTAATCTACCCTAAACTAAGCGAATTGTACCACACCTTCGCTTGATCTTTCAAATGAAAGAAAATAATCTTAATTTTACTACATCATCGGACATTCCATTAAATCGAAAAATGTCACAAATTTATAAAAAATTAGCAATGTGGGCATTCGAATCTTCATTAGATAGCCCATAGAATTACACATTATTTTATAATATGTTGAGGAGTGCCGGCTTGATCTCAAAATTGTTAGCTTAAACCACTGGCCTCACAACTACTTGAAGACTAAATCCTATCCTCATAAGGTCCATTAGTGTCCTCTTAGCTCCTCCTTGCTCTCCTTCTTCAACCATATCTTTTTGTATATTATCTCGATGCTTCGTTCTTCTTAACTCTCGTCGTGTTTGTGATATTAGGAAACTCATTGTTTCTAATTTCTGTCGATCTTTGCATGCTCCTTGTGTTCATGCACCTACAAATACACAAGGAAAAGTATCAAAAACTATTAAATCAAAGTAATCTAAACTAAACAAGATGCTAAACAAACAATCCTCAGCAACGGTGCCAAAAACTTATTGATTGCTAAACAGTCTACGAGTTTTATGCTCAAAAATTGCAATTATAAGGGTCGTGACTTGTAGTTAAAAAGTGGATATCGATCCCACAAGGATTGTTTTTAGGCACCACTTAATTCAGATTGATCTTTATTTAAGAACCGAAATTGTTTTATAGAAATAAACTGAAAATTAAACTAAATTAAATGACTAATAATGAACATTTAATAAAACCAAAATGCAAAAAATTGGAATTCAAGATTTTAATAACCAAAGATCACTTTTTTTCCTATCTTGTATCCCTCCAATTTTATTAATTGAATTATGTCCCACCTAAACAATCAAAATAAATGAAGTTGATTAAGCAATCTCTCAACCGACCAAATCACTCCACCAATTTAACTAGTTGTTAAGTTATATTATGAGTGATCAATTAAATTAGCCAACATCTCTCTATCAACTAATCAATTAATGTGAAGACTGTAGGTCTATAGAATGCCAACTCTCGTTGTACGATCCTACACAGATTACCTTACTCAATCTCTCGATCTATTACAAAGTATAAAAATATCCAACATTCATCAAAGACATCTTTCATTTGAATCAATAAAATAAGAGTTTAACAAGATAGTTCAAAAGTAATCCATAAAAATAAATCAGCCACCCATGGTGTCTATAACATCCCCAACAATTGAATAATTCATCATACAATGACTAGAAAAGATAAAACAACTAAAAATTAAATAGAAAGAACTCCTCCTCTTCTCCGCCAAAATCTGAAAATTTCGGTGTTAGTAAGCTCTTCTCCTAATTGTGATTGATGATCCTTGAATCTCCACCTTTCTCAAGACTACAAACCTAGATTTTCCACTTAAGGAGGCTTTTTTATATAGAGGTCTCACGTCCCCTTTCATCTATAGGGTTTTTTTATCTTATATAGTCCAGAAAACCTAAAAATTAAGTGAACTCCACATATGTTCTCGGATTAAACATCCCACGATCATGGGAATTGGCATGATTCCCACGATCATGGATTCTTGCATCAAAATGCTTCCCCTGCTCTTCTTCTTTTTTGGTTTCTAGTTCAATCTCAAAGTTGTTCAACCTCCATTCCTGCATAAAAATAATCAATTCTTACCCTAAATTAACATCAAGCATAAAAGAATAACAATGAAGATCAAACTAAACAAAAACATATAAAATGAATCCTAAAACACAACAATAATAAACTATTATGCAAGAAACACATACCAAATACTTAGAAAAATACACACTAATGCACAACTATCACTCCACCATAACCAAATTGTGCTCTCATATACTGAACTTGCTTTGTTTCATTACCTTGCATCAGCAAGTAGCCAATGTTATCATGATTGTCCTGGCCATATAACTCCCATCTTTGTTGAATGGCCTTAATAGGGACTGAAGAAGAAGTTTTCATATTGTTCAACTGTCAACTCAAGTTGTC
Source organism: Erythroxylum flavicans (assembly GCA_027576715.1). Lineage (NCBI taxonomy): Eukaryota > Viridiplantae > Streptophyta > Magnoliopsida > Malpighiales > Erythroxylaceae > Erythroxylum > Erythroxylum flavicans. The sequence continues at coordinate 10,869 of JANZXP010117670.1, forward strand.
GATTTTAGGTTGCATTTCTGTAATTAGGTCAACAACTAAAGCTCCTTTTTACTCATGGAGGGTTGTGGGTTGTCTACTCCTGTCATTCGTCTACAAATAGTTGTTATTGACCATTTCTTCAAGTAACTCCTCTGCTTCATCAACAATCTTTCACATAAGTAATCCGACTAATGTTGCATCTATGGTACCTCTCAAAGGTGGATTGACTCCATTGTAGAAGGTCTACAAAAGAATTCTTTTGTAGACCTTAACAACTCCTTTTTAAATCCTTATATCTCTCCCACGCCTCGTAAAGTGATTCCCTATCATTCTGTTGAAAATTCATAATCTCTTTTATTATCTTCGTAGTTTTAATGAGGGGAAAAATACTTGTCTAGGAATGCATGTACTAATTGCTCCCAGTTTGTGAGATTTAAGGGACTGAGAGAGCGATACCAAGCTTTAGCATTATCCTTTAATGTAAAGGGGAAAAGCCTCATCCTAACGTCATCTTTTGACTGCCTATGATATGGAAAGATATCACATATTTTAAGGAAGTTCACTATATATTCACTGGGATCCTCATTGATTAGTTCGTAAATTTGCACATTTGATTGCAACAAGTAAGGCCGGCTTAATTTCAAATTAAGGTGTTTGAACAAGAGGTCTAGCAACTCCTTGATTGATTACATTAAATACTGGTCCCATGAAATCCATAAGGGTCTAAAGTTGGTTCCTTTGGGTTCCTCCTTGCTAAAACTCATGAGAAAATTCCTCAACCATCGGTTCTTCAATTTCTTCTTCTTGGCATTTGGCCGTTCGAATGGCTCATTTCAAGTGAGTGATGTTTAGTGCTAAGGTTTCGGTGATTGGACTTAAACTTCGAGTGACTCTTATGTTCATACAAATGCACAGACACAAGAGTGGTGAGAACGCCTTAGACTACAAGAAATAAACTAATCCTATTACTGCCTGACAATAGCGCCAAAAACTTGTTAAGGCAAGTTTTAGTTTATTTAAAACCTCAAAACACTGCAAGCGCACAGGTCATGGGTTTAGTATGTGAGATGTCGATCCCTCGAAGAGTTGTTGAACTAATCTAATTCTAATTGTCTAAGGCTTAAATATTTATTAAAAAGAAAATAAAACTGCATAGAAAAGTAAACATGTGAAGATGATTGATTGGAATAAAAATTTAAAACTAACACACAAAGAGTATCAAATTGAGCACCACCAAATTAACAATGGAAATCACACAAGGAAGATTAGTCTAATATGAGAAGGGGGATTTATCCTATCATCAAATGTTAACATGACTACTTTTAAGTTAATACAATATCGGTCCTAGAATTTCAAAGGGTGGATTACTATCTCTCGAGTTATAATCATTAAACCCTAAATCATAACCCTTAATTGAATTATGGAATTTTCAATCTCTCAATTAACAAAAAACCCACAATTACAATCAGATCTTAAGCCCTCTAATAGACAATCGGGTCTTTACATGAGTTCTCTCTTAGTATAAATTCCCAATTTGATTATTTATGTGATCTATTAAATTGTTTAACTCTTATTACCTAATCTAATCATTTTTTTATCGACTCACTCTCTCGATTTATTATTGAAGCATACAAATACAACAAATAATCACAAAACCCAATGTATTAACATCAAAAGAAATCACATTAACATTGATTTAAGAACAAATCCCTAAAGAAGTTTAGAACATCATTATCAAACCCAAGTCTATCACTAACAAATCCATCTTACACATTCAAAAGAAAGAACAATAAAGATGAAATCAAGTCACTTAAAAGGGTCAGAATCGATCAGGAAGATGGCAGCATAATAGCCTCCTTCTTCCCCTCTTCATTTCTCCTGCTTCTCTCTTCTTCTTCCTCTCTCCTTAGATCTTTCTCAAAGTGGCAAAGGATGGAGCTATTTTTTAGGTCATTTCTCTTTCTTTATATAGTATTTTTCCATTTAAGATAAACCCTAGGGTTTTTCCATGACCAAAAAATCCAAAAAGTCCCTCAAAAACTTAAGTGTGGAAGGTTATCCACGCCTTTATCGTGTAAGCCACGATCGTCGCACCAAGCTTTTCTTCTATCATAATCGTATGCCTCCACCAGGCATTTGTTAAGATCATGGCCCTGGGTTTTGCTCTGGGCTTCCTTCAAATCTGCTTCGTTCTTTTATATTTGACCTGAAACACTAACAAACACATCAAAGCATCTTAAATACACAAAATTTAAGGTCAATGACATACTCTTAACGTATAAAACACTCAAAACACAAATGAATAACTAAATAACACAATCCTAACCTAAAGATGCACTAATTATTCAATTTAACAACTAAACATATACTAAACTACCCACTTAAACATTATGCAATCTACCACTATCACTTCTTCGTCACTTCTTTTTTCACGTCATTATTATATTCTTCATTCGCTCTTCTTATTCGTGTCACCTAGTCACGTTCCTCCTTTGTTCTTCTTCTATCATCTGTCCTTTCCCCAGCTCCTTTGTATGCCATGTCAAGTCACAGTACGCTAACTAACCAATGGTCTAACGTATTGTAAATAAGGTAATCTCTTTTTTAATTTTGGGTTTTTATTAATTGTTGATTTCTTTAAGATTATTGTCGTTTGGTTTGGGGATATTAATCTGATTTGGTTAATTTGAGAACTTTGTATGTTAATAATGGGAATATGGGATAGTGTGTGTATAGTGTATCACAAAATGCCCAACTCTTTAATGCATGTATAGTGTATGTTTAAAGAAAATGGACTTTGTTTGTTCAATGCTTTAAACTCCTATAACTTAACATACTTGACATTCAAGTAATGGGTAATTAATTTTTGTACCTTCTTGACAAACCTAAGGATAGTCATAATAATAGTGATGTTTATCTTTTGAGTGTTGATCTCATTGCATTTATTTAATCAGAGGTTGATCAATGCATAAGATTCCTCTTTTCTTACTATCTTCACTATCTTAAATTTAATTATTCTCAATTGAGATAAATATCGACCTTAATTCGTAAACAAATTGATGATATGTTATTAACTGATAAACTCAATTCCTCTTTTCCTAACCATGTGAATAACATGGACAACATTTATAAAGAATCCAAACACCCAAATGATCATATAACAATAACATTAAACCTATTAACCAACTCGCTATAAATTAATTAACTAGCTTGTTATAAATAAAGATTGATGGAAGCTCTCCAAAAGGCTATTTGAAATCTAGGTCACAAGCAAATCAGAGGAAAGCATTAGTTATATATCATACATAAATAAAACAAGGAAGATAAGCAAGTAGATGAGAAGGTCACTAACATCCTAACAAACATGCATTGACAATCAAAATACTTTAAATGTTCACTAATGCCAAAACTCAGAAGTTTAACAAATCTTAGTTAAATCAAAGTACTTTAAATTAACGAATCTTTATTATATGTTGATTATTTCTAACCTCAAGATGGATGGGCATATTCCTTCAGTTGAGAGTTCTAATCTAGTACCGAAGTAGAAGTGGAAACTTCTATTCCAACACCAACTGAGGATAGAACTTCAACTAGAACTCAAGTTACTTAAGATAAAAGTGAAGTTTGGAATCACTTTAACAAGACTATATTGACCAACAGAATTGAAAAACCAAAGTGTAAGTATTGTCAAAACTTGTATTCGAGTGGTTCTAAAGGTAAAACATCTCATTTAAAGAGACATATGGAATCATGTACTAAAAGAAAGATGGTTTTAAGAGGTCAAACATTTTTGACCCCTAACCTTATGAAAGGAAAAAGTGAAATGACCGTAACAACTTTTGATAACAACAAATCAAGGATTTTGATGGCTAATATGATTATAGGAGATGAACAACCATTGTCTATAGTTGAAAAAAAAAGATTTAAGATATTTCTTAATTCACTCCAACTGACTTTCAAGGCTCCAAGTGGGAATACATTAAGGAAGGATATTTTCAAATTTTATGAGGAAAAGAAGAAAAAGACATTAAAAGAACTGTGAAGGACGAACTGCGATAACAACAGAAATATGGACAATGGAAAACCAAAAGAAGGGTTATATGGTAGTGATGACATATTATATTGATAATGATTGGATGCCATGCAGTAGACTTTTGAGGTAATTTATATTCTTTAATATTGTAATCATTTACTTTTTTCATTATTTTGAATTTATGATTAATTTTGGTAATATTTGTACAAAATAGGTTCATTTATATGTCGTCACTATACACAAGTGAAAATTTGGCAAATGTGTTAAAAGACTGTTTGATGAATTTGAACATAAAAAACAAACTATCCACCATTACATTCGACAATTGTAGCACAAATGATGCTATGATTGAGAAGTTGAAAGGTAAGATGTGGATTGGGAGCTTATTGGTTAGAGGTATGTTATTTCATATACGTTGTTTTGCGCATATTCTTAACTTGATTATGTAGGATCAGTTGGAGATGATAAAGGAAGCAATAGATTGTATTCGAAATAGTGTTCTATATTGCAGTGCAACTCCTAAAAGAGTTGAAACTTTTAAAGATAGTGCACAAATTTTATGCATTCTAAGTTTAAAGAAGTTGGTTTTGGATTTTCCAACTAGATGGAACTCAACCTTTAAGATGTTGGAGTCAACAATCCCATATGTTGAGGTGTTTATTAGACTAGTTGAAAGGTATTCTCAGTATACCTGCATGCTAATAGAAGATCAATGGGATTTAGGTAGAGAACTTTGTGTGAAATTGAAATTATTCTATGATGCGATTGAATTGTTTTCAGGAACAAAATATCCAATTTCGCAAAGTACCTTTAGCACTTTGTCCAACATAAAGCATGTTTTATCAATGTGGATGTTTGACTCCAATGAAGTTATTTGACCTATGGCGGAGTAGATGGCGAAGAAGTTAAATTCTTGTTAGTCTAAAGTTGAAGAAATTGTTACAGTGATATATGTGTTGGACCCGAGATATAAGATGGACGAGGTTGAATATATTTATAATGCATTGTACGGTGGTGAAGCTCAAGAGCGTGAACATACCGTGAAACAATTATGGTATCAATGCTTTAATGATTATCAAGTCAAATGCAACAAACTTATGAACGAGATTTTAGTAGTGCAGGCAGTTCAGCTTCAACTTCAGTTTCAGGTTCGACCTCATCTTCTAACCCATTATTGATAAATTCTCTTTCACATTTTTTGAAAGAGAAAAGGGCTAGGACTTCTTAAAATATGATGGAGTTAGATAAATATTGAAGTAAATCACACGTTAATATAGAATTCACTTATAATATATGAAATACACAAGAAGGGGGGTTGAATTGTGTAATCTTTTTGTGAATACAAAATCTTTAATATATTTTGTTAAGAACATCGCTAACTTGTTAAAAGAATACCACAAAAGTTATACAATATTAGTTACGTAGTTAAATCGCAAATAACTTCTATATACTTGTTTAACAACAAAATAGAGTAAAGTAAAAGGATAAAAGATAGATGCTGCGATTTTTACACTGGTTCACTCCAAACCGTGGGCTACGTCCAGTCCTCAGAGTTTGTCTGAGTTTTCACTATACTTCGACAAATTTACAAGTATTCTTTCTTCCTTTCCAGAGCCTCTTCAGGTCTCTTACACAAAGTATTCTTTCTGCTATCTTAGCCTCTCCAGAGTCTTAGCCTTTTCTTTCTCTCACTTGAAAGATATTGTGAGCTTTTTGTTACAATAGGGTTTGCTCTCTAGTACGCCCTTTTGAATACATAATTTTTCTTTTTAAGTAAACACTTGAAAGCTCAAAGATTAAAAGATTGTTCAAGTTTCGACTACGACTAGTATATATAGCCTAAGTCTCTAACTACTTGATTCTTGATAACTGTTTCTTGATTCTTGTAGAACCCATTATTCAGTTGAGTTCTGTAACTAACTCTAACTAACTAACTGTCTGACGTACTAACGTATCTTCATCTTTGTATCGTCTGTGTTTTCCTCTTCTTCTATGTTTTTCACTTCTTTTGTGTTTTCCGTTTCTTCTGTGTTTTCTGCTTCTTCTGTGTTTTCACTTCTTCTGTGTTTTGCACTTCTACTGTGTTTTCCACTTCTTATGTGTTTTGCGCTTCTTCTGTGTTTTACGCTTCTTCTGTGTTTTCACTTCTTTTGTGTTTTCTGCTTCTTATGTGTTTTGCACTTCTTCTGTGTTTTCCACTTCTTTTGTGTTTTCACTTCTTTTGTGTTTTCACTTCTTACTTAACACACTTATCAAAATAGTTCATTTATTTCTAATAATATTATTATTTGATTGTCACCAAAATTAATAATTGTGAAGTCCTCCTGACTTAACAATCTCCCACGTTTTGATGATAACAAATAATCATAATTTTAGAAAGATAAAAGTGAATGAATAAATATTATTCAGATCATGAATAAGAAGACAACAAACAATATACACATGCATATGTTCTCCCCATATGCTATCTTGT
>JANZXP010117697.1:0-17351 GCA_027576715.1 Erythroxylum flavicans
GATTGAGTGCTCTAGCACACCACCCTCGTGGGGCACGAGCTCGGACATCACCCATCGATGTCGGGTTCGGGTCTTGCAGGAGTGGGGTGTTACATTTCTTACGTAATCCTTGCATTTAATTTCTAAAGGGTGAGGCACACTACTTAAATCCATTATGATGATCCATGAAGAGTTAACTAAGGCACCAATACCATTGAGTTTATTCTAATGTCAACTCTATCAAAGGATTGGCTGGATTCATAAATAAAGGAGGCATTGAAAGAGTAATTCTCCTACTTCATCCTAGCTTTAATATGGATAAGTTGGTCGGTACAAAATGAATATCTACCTAATTATGGTCAAAAGAAATAATCACTTTATTATAAAACTGATACTCACCTACTTTCCTAGGGAGTAAGTGCAAAAAGGCCATCCTTAATCCCTTTAGATTAAAGCTTTACAAGTGTTAACTTATAAAGGCTATCATCAACCATTCTTTTTCTAATATTAAGGTACTAAGAGATCTCCATTACCATAAGAAGGAGGGGAACTTTGGTTATCAATCTGTTCACCTTGACAAATTTAGGGGATTCCTTATCCTTTTCTTTAGGGATTGGTGAATTTTTTCCATTAGCTATCTCACACTTTTTATGCATCTTTGCCTTATTAGCACCTCCCTCTAGATTACATTCTTAAGGTATCTTGTCTCATCAATTCTTTATATTTACCTAAGTGGAAATTTTACGAGTTGGATTCCGTACTCCTTTTTGCTTAGGTTTCTAGCTACTAAAAATAAGAGATGTTGATTGCATCCTCAAATACATTCTCATTCTCCTCCAACCTTATCAAAAGGATTGTTTCAGGTAGTTCCTACTTAATAATAAATAAAGCAGATAGCCTTTCATATATGATTCTATTCATTTCTACTATAGCTTTATTGAAATATTGGTTTTCTAACAAAGCTAGCCAAGTGGCTAAGGATCATTATAGTCTAATATTATTGTAAAATATTGTAATTATTGATCCAGATGGGTACTTAGTTTTGCTTAAAGTTTTGAAATTGAATTCGTAGCTTCCACTTTTGGATGAAGATAGGTTTCAAGTTGATATGCTAAGGATTAGTTTCTAGCACTCTTTGACCTTAAGATGAGGAGGAAAATATAAACAAAAATATATTATCCTTAATAACCAATACTTGATACTAAATTGGTTAAATAATAAAAAGCTAAGGGGTTGTATAAGCCTCAAGAGCTAGAGAAAATGTAGAAAAAGAAACATAAAGAGGAAGAGACAAAAAAACAAGTTTTTTAAGGAATTATCAATAGTCATCATAAGTGAAGAGTTTATACCATCTAAAAAAAACTACCACAAACAATCAAAGATTCATTGATTTTCATTATTCCTTATAACATTGGTAGTTTGTTAATTTAAAGAGCACACAATTAGAAAGAAGTATTAAGTTAATGCTATAAAACCTTACTTTATTATAGCATATGACTTGTTTGAAAGATCTTAAGCCTTTGTTCCCAGAGAAGAGTGGAAGCAAGTCTTTAATTATATATCCAAGATAAAAAGGCATAAGCAAGAAGTCTAGTTTTAGGTTGCTACATTTAGTGGAGAAAATTAAAGATTTATACCATAAGAGTTCTTAGAGATATTTGGCGCATATCTTAGCTTCCATTATCCTCTAAGTAATTTTATTTGATTTCATGGTAGTGGTACACTAGAACAGAGAATTTGAAGATTAAGTTAGGTGTTTATTTTGATTGATTTTATTGCTATTATGGAATGGTGAAGAACATTGACTTCAAATTCTAGAATTTATGTTAATTATGAAATAGTGTACTTTATATTATAAGATTTTTTTATTTTTTAGAATATTATGGAAGTTGGTGGTTTTGTATGTGCTTACAAAGTAAATAGTGTGAAATTGTAGTAAAGTGTTGGATTTTTTAAATTCCTAAGGCATGGCTCCTAGATTAAAAATGGTGGCTAAGAGAAAGAGGATTCATTATATTTCTTCTTCGTTGCCACCTCCTCTAGAGGAAATCCCTTTAGTAGCTATGAAAATGAAGAATAGTTCGATAAGAGATGTAATAATAACATGGTGATTGAAAAGATCATGAGTGTTGACATAAAGAGGACCTTTATGTTTAGAATTTTTCAGTAGTTTGAGAATGGAAAAGTTGTTAATTCTTTAGGGGGTTACTACCTAGAGTTAGTAAAGGAATTAGATGCCAACATTACTGATAAACCCATGCCTAAACCAACTGAGACACATTCTTATGTCTTTTTTAAGATTGTAGTTTCTAAAGAAGTTATCAAAGAGTATCTTAGTGTGCCATTAAAGGGTAAGAGGCTGAGTTTTTATAACAGGAAGCCATTAGGTTATGATGGCTGGAGTTAGAGGGAAGCATTATTGTGGTTCAAGATGAAGACTACTTTTTCTCATATATCTCTTTTATAATGGTTTGGGTCAAGCTTCGATGGTCAAAATATTACCCTTCATAATGCACTTTATAAGCAGTGTAGTTCAATATAGGTTTCAAGTTAAGAATTTTATGTTCTAGGTATTAATTAGCCAACTATTGAAGAAGTAAAAGGACGGTAAGTTGATGATGATGAAGAGGCTAAAGAGGAAGGAGAAAAAATAAGGATAGCTGCTAGGCCACATAGGATAATGATACAATAGTTGGAAAATATATATTGAAAGTCTTGGAGAAGAAATTATGGGATAACAAACTAGATATACAGTGGACCTATCTTTAGCAGTACTCACTACCTCTTTAGTGAATTTGGCAACCAAAACTCATTCATACATGTATTTGAGTTTATTTTTTAAGAATGTTTAGATTGTGTAATGATTTATCTAACTTTTATTTGTTTATTTTTTTAATGTGAAGATATTGGAAATTTTAATGCAATGTGGATGTATTTTCTTATTCTTAAAAGGAATATAAATGAAAGGGACACCTTATGTAAGGCAATTCAATCTTTTGTGTAGGTGATATATTGTTACTCTATCTTGTTCCTATTAAAAAACAAGTTGTAACTAGTGTTTCCTTTTGGAAATTAATACAATTTTCAATTTCCAAAAAAAATATGGATGTATTTTCTTAACTTTAAGCCATTATAGATTTTGATTTTGATTTTTTTTGTGTAGATAGGAAAAGTTAAGTAATTCATGAATTAATTTCACTATTAACTGTCTAGGTTTTCAGGGAGTTTTTGTTGTTTTTTTACTTTCTTATTTTAAAACAATATTATTGATAATATTGTTCAAAATGTGGGATGTGGAATTGAGATTTATCTAATTGCATTTTAATTTTTCAAAAATGTTCAAATTTTTGGTATTTTCAACTTTTTTTTTTGCTTTTTGGTTAGGTTCTCATTAATTACATTAGGTTAATAGCATAAGATTATATGTAATTCTTTGTTGTTAATGGTTAAATTCATAATATTGACTAAGTGATTGGAATGTAAACTTGACTTTGTGAATACTAGGAAACTAAATTTATTAAGTGATGATGCTTTAATTTGACTTAAATATCTCATGATAGTTTGAGCCTACATACAATATTTTTTATTTTGAATGTGGATATTTTCTTTTATTTTTTATTTCTAGAAATTTCATTTCATCTTTTTGAGATTACATATAAGATATGTATAAGCATTAAGATGAGAAGCGTGCTTCAGGTTTATGTTTGAGTCGAATTGCCTACTAATAAAATAAAACATCAGTGAACCACTTTGAACCTTATATGAACTTTTACCATTTTTCTTTCTATCCCTTTCCTAAAAAAACTTGAAACAAAAAAGAAAAACAAGTTATCGTTATCTGATTCTTGATTAATAGAGCTTTTGCTTTGATTTTGAGATTATTGGGTATAGAATATAAATAATTAAGTGAAGGGGAGATTGTAATATCTATGAAAAGGAAATGTTAAAATAAGGAAATTTCATACCAATTCAAATACAAAGAAATAAATAAAAAAGAAAGAAAAACAAAAATAAAAAATAAAGAAAAGGTTGAAATTCAATTTGCATACTATTCATGCATTTAGAAAGAATGAAGGACAAGGAATTGTTTCAAAGATATAAGGAGTTATTCGAGTAATGCATTAATATTTCTTTTAATTTTTTTCTTGCTTTACTAATTATGAATATTTTGTTTTTCAATATTCGCTTCTTTTGTTTATATACTTATCACTTTGGCCCTATTACAACTAATTCCAAGCCTTTTTTTTCTTTTTGTATATATCTATTAAAGTAGTGGAGATTAGATGGTTTTCAAACCTATAGTAAGTCCAATTTCATAAGAAGACTATAAGTGTACCTTCTTTAAAATCTAAACACATGTGTGAATGAGTGATACCTTATGAGACAAGTTAAAGTATTTGAGCTTAATAAGGGAGGTATAATAGTGCTTGCATATTTTTTTATATAGTGGTTTACTTAAGAATTGTTATATATTTAAGTTTTATAATCCAATTGAAGGTTGAGATTTATATATTTTGGGTTATTAACTATTAAGCTAATTGATGTATGTAAGTTGATATTTGTGGGTATCATTTTAGTAAACCATTAGCAAACTATAACACTTCCACTAGAAACACCTAGGGGTTAAAAGCTTGTGGGTGTATACTATCATGGTATATACTAAATGATAGTATAGTATACACCCACAAAAGTGGAATTGTTTCTTGTTTTAGTTAGCTGATTCAATTATTTGGGGTTTACTATTATCAATTGTATAGGGCAACAATGAGTTAAGTCTAGGGAAATTTGATAAGGTTATATTTTGTTGTTTTAGTTACTGGTTTAGTTAGCTGGGGTTTATTATTATGAATTGTTAGGAGAAGAAATTAGTTAAGTATGGGGAAATTTGATAAGGTTATATTTTGAATGTTATTAATGGATAAATTGGTTATGATTTAACACTTTTATAACATATTTTTATATGAAACTATTTCTATATTTATATTATTATCTCATAGGTGATAAATTGAAGGAGAAATCTTATATTTGAGTATAACTTTCACCTCAGATATTTGAATAAGGAGATGTCATAGTCATTTAGAAGCTAATAAGATAGACAACATCTTTATAGAAGGCATTAGAGATCGACTCAAGTTCGAAGATGTCAAAAATTGGACGGTGGATAAGGCTAGAAAGGTGCTAGACACAACTAACAGATAGAAGCCTATCTCTCATAATATTTAAGAGTTAAAGAAATAGAACCTAATTGGCATTGGTTAGAACATAGAGTCAAGTATGAATTAAAAACTGAATTAAGATCCTTAAAAGTTTTAAAAGCTAATCGGAGCTAGAGTGAAAGCTGGTATAATGCTGATTCTCATAACACACACTCCAAGGATGCACAAAATAAAACGTTTAATCACTTTAGGACTCTATTATGTAAGCCTTAGCTGTAAATCCTCTTATTAAGACCAATTAGAGGAATTTTAAAGGTAATTAGAGGGATTTTAGAGGTTGTTGACAACCACTTTTTTTATTAAGTTGTTAGTTTTAGTGTTTCTACACATTTAAAAAATATTTGGAGTAAAGATTAGAAGAAGATCATCCTGAACTTCAACAAAATTATAATATCTTATTCTTTCTTTCCTTCTTTTATTTATTTTATATTAAGATTAATTTGTTTTTGCTTTTGTTTTCATTATGTTAAGTAGTTAAATCCATAGTTAGGCCTAGGGATATAGTTTATTATTGGATATTTCAATTATTAATGCGTAAATTGTTATCATTTGGTTAAATTTATTCTCTTCAATTTTAATTACTGGATTTATGACTGACTATAAAATATACAATCATAGAGACTATCTAAAGGAGCAGGAGGTGAAATATATTATGTGCATTAGGAGAATAAACACCTTAGACTTATATAAACAAATTTCCTAGACTATTATGATAGCTATATAAATTAACTATGCTTAATGAGTTTAATTAGATTAAATAATGCATAGGGAGGTGGTAATTACCTTGTTGAGTATACCTATGTGACTCGAGAGAGAGCATAGATACATTAGGTTAATTTTTATTTCAACCATAATAATACATCTTGTATGATAATTGAAATCCCATATAAATGACCCCCAAAATCTAAACATTTTATTGTTTTGATTTTTCTTTGATAGTTAAATTATATAATTTTCATTAGTTTAGTAAATCAATTATGTTTTATAAATTATTTTTTCTTAAATTTCATTTGGTTAACTAGAATTAATAAGTATATTAGTATAGTCATCATACGATCAGTACTCTCAAATGCTCTCTAATTTATTATTTTTTACAATTGGTTTTATGCATAAAGAAAAATATTAGATCAAATTAGACTATTACAAGAGAAGAAAAGGTATTAAAATATAAATTGGTCTTAAAGAAGAATTTGGGATTTTGATAAATCAATTTATTATTTTTATTTTTCTCTCTTTTTAGGCCAAACATCATAATATGTAAAAAGAAATATGTGTTTTTTAAACTAATTTTAATTTTAGGCTTTAAGTTTGGACCTTTTGATTTGAGAATTTAATTTGAAAGCAATATTTAGACTATAGCCCTCTTGAACTAAGCCCAATTAATTATTTTTCTAACATGCATTCGAAGAAAAGTAATTATTGACTAAGCCTAAAAGAAAAGAAATACAAGTATTAACTTATAAACAAACATTACAATAGACTTTTGTTAAGCCCATTGACAAACGTTCTAAATTTTTATTTGGATTTAGCATAAATGCTTTAAGGATGTTGATTTTCTTGAAATGGCGCTTCTAACCCACCTAATAAAATATAAGATTAGCTAGTACTCTTTATTGAGCCCAAATCAATGAAATGAATTTAGGCCTAACTTTATGAAGTCCCAAACCCAAAAATGATGTCTCAAAATTTTGAATGGGATTCAAATGAAGAATAATAATTTAACTAATAAGGGAAACTTAAATTAATTAAAGCCCAAGCCCACAAACATAGACAAAAATTAATTCAAATCACAAAATAAGTCAAACATATACTTTATAAAGAATATAAAACCATATTTGCAGAACCTTAATTTCTTTGAAATCTAAAACTATTTAAAAGACCAATTCATCCTTAGTTCTAGAAATAAGGAATGAACATTAAACAAAAAAGAAAAAAACATAATTACTATATTTATTAGCCATTTTAGTAATTGCAATTAAGATTACCAGCTTTTACTATTAACAAAAATGAAAATTTTAAGTATTATGTTCACCATTTATAAGATAACCTAATAAAATTATAAACATAATGATGCATCTAGAAAGAAAAGGAATAAACATAGGAAAAAATGGGTTAAAAACTTCAAACCTAAAATACAAAGGAAAGAATATTATCCAATAATTAATATGTCAAACCCATTTAATCATCAATCTTTAAGAAAAAATGGGTTAAAAACTTCAAAACCTAGAATATAAAGGGAAGAATATCAGCCAATAATTAACATGTCAAACCCATTTAATCATCAATCCTTAAAACTAACTAAGTGGAAACATACAAAAAAAATTAGGAAAAGAAGGATAACAATAAATGAATAAAAAATCTAGAAATATGAAATTGTTGCAAATCAAACAAGTTGAAAATGAAAAATAACGATACCCTTTTGAAGCTATTCCCTTTTAGTATTCATCTTTAATCAATGTTTCATTATAAAAAGAAAATAAAATGAAAAATCAAGAAAAAGAAATAGAAGAATAGATACCAGGAATATGATGATATTCCATACCTAGCCTCTCCATATAACTATGAACTCTCTAAAAAGCTTGAAAGTCTAGTGATGGAGGTTTCTTTTGTAATTTATATAAAGAAATAAGGATAAAAGTTGTACAAACCATAATGAAAAAAGAGAGGAAAAAATGACCTAACCTGGTCTATTCTAACTTGAAGTTAATAGGTTTGGCCCTTATTGATTAGACTTTAAAAAGTTTAATATTTTTATAAAAATTTTAAACTTTAACCTAGGCATATGCTTGGGCTTCATGGCTCAATCTAGCTTAAAGCCTGCCCCGAATATTATATTTAAAACAACTTTATTTTGTTGATGTAAGACATTATTTTGTTTATAGATAGGTATAAAATCCTATACCCATCCATCTGCAACTCACCTTCTCTTTACTCTAAATGCTTGATTTTTTTTATCTCCTGAATTTGCTTGCCTATTCATTGCTCTCCTACTCATCGATTCTCTCTATCAACCTAAATCACTTACCTAGTCACCTGGTCACTCCTCTCCTACTCACAATGGAAAATACTCTTGTTCTTTTTGAAGAACTTTCTCCCTATACTTCCTTTCGTTTGTAATATGCTTCTTAAATAAAAAGCTAAATTAGAATATGCTCATTTCCAAGTTATACTCATATAGAAATTACTTTTTCATAAACATTATCACTTTTCATCATCATCATTTGTCATCGTCAGCATTTGATTATTAATAAAAGCTTAAAGTCACCCTTTAGATTTTCCACATTTATGGAAAATATTCTTGTTCTTTTATGGTTAGAGAACTGTAATGTTTTAATAGTTTATGTTAACTTTGATGTTCAAACTTGACCCATTTATGTAAGAGATTGCTTTATTGTTTTTTAATTGATTTATAAGATAGTTATGGATATTTTTGTTTTTAGATTTTACCAGTTATTCTTACATTTTCCATAGTTTAAAATCTACGAGATGATTATGGAAAATTTTCTTTTTAAATTTACCATCCATCCTTGTGTCTTCTTACACCAATTTTCAGTTTATCGAGTTTATGTGACAATGTTGGCTTACTCTAACCCCAATTTAGAAAGCTCTCTATGCCCTAATCATCGTTTTCTCCATTTATAAATTGTAAAATTCAGTGGGAATCCACAAAAAGCCTCTTTTCTATATAAGAATTTTTAATCCTAACTCTAGGCTTTAGGCCTTTGAAACTTGATTGGGCATGAGAGTGGGCCAAATGGTTCAAGTCTAATTAAATTTTAGGTCATATAAAGCTTGATTATGCTTGTACTTAGGTTAAATGGCTTGGACTTGTTCAATTATCAAGCTATGTCAAAATAATCAAGTTGACTTAAGGTCATAGGTGACCTAGGTTTAGACCAGCCCATTTCTAATCCTAGTTTGGTATATAGGTGGTGAGTGTGACAACTAGAGCTTGACAAGTAGGAGGAAGAACCTACTTATCAAGGTGCAATGGTTGCAAAATTATTTTTGAAAGGTAAAAGCATTTGGAAGGTGTAAAAGAGTCACTCAAACTTTTGGTTTCTAGCATAACTCCTATAGCTTAGAGATCATATTAAAGCTGATTGTTTCTATAAAGTAGGGAATGATGATGATAATTAGACAGGCTATGGTCAATTAAACCAATAAATTAAATGCTCAGTAGCCAGATCTCTTGGTCCTTTGGATAAATAAATCTCCAAATTGATACAGAACAATAATTGGGCTCTTCCTCAAGCTTTGTTGAATTATAAACCTACCCACTTACTAGATATATATTATTATGACAGGTTCTATTAGAAAGGAAAGATAATTTCTAATCTATCCAATAAGCATACCAGGAATCTGATGTAACCACTTAACACTAAGTTGCATTGGTACAACATTGTCTTTTGTGGCTTATAATGGAAAACAAAGTAAGTACTATGGATAGACTGCATTTCCTCCTAGTGGATAGAATTTATGTCTTATGCAAGGATTGTGAGAAAACTAGGGATCACTTGTTTTTTTATTGTTCCCTTGCATCTCGAGTTTGGAAAGACATCAAAAGTTATTATCAATGGGATCTCACAGGAGATTCACTCTCAGAAGTTATTCAGTGGTTAGTGGATCATCTTGGGAACCAGTATGACAACTTGGAGGTTTATTTTATTGCCTTAAGGTCCTCTATCCATAAAATTTGGAATGAAAGGAATAACAGGAGATTAAAAAAATTCTACAGAGAAGGAGACAATAACTGAGATCCTACATACCATTAAGGAGACCCTTTATTTAAGATCTAATTTATTGGAATTTTAGTGTCTACCCTCTTAATTATTGTAATTTGTAACTCTAGAAGGAAGACTCTCCAATTCTTACTAGAGCTTAGGATCTTCTCATTAGACTAATTATAATCCTTTATATTGTTATTTATTAACATTTCTTTAATTTTTCAAAAGAAAAGTAGGAGGAAGAACCAAGTTTGGTGTGTGGGAACAAAGAGACAAAGAGAAAAGATGGTTCTAAGTTTTTTTTTCCTCATATACGTCGACTACACCTTTGAAATTGTCTAGGTTTATAATTTTGCATAGTTAAATGAAATTACCAAAAGGCACTTAATGATAAAAATGCCTTGATTCAAAACATAGATCTAAGAGATAATAAAATTTTAGTTATTATCTCATTTGTTTCCTTATCCCAACCTATTTTAGTTGTTATTGACTAATTAAAAAAGTTTCCTAATAGTTTCTTTTTGCTGTATATTTTAGTAAGAAACCATACAAAATTCTCTAATCATTTTAAAATACCCAGTTACCCTTATAAGATTCCCATTCTATTTTATGTATTTATCCAAAATTCTTTCAAAAAATGTCATGATAGTCTTAATTAACTAAAAATTAAAATAACGTAACGAAAAATTATAAGAATTTTCTCTCGGGCCTCTCTCTAGCTTTTATGCTTTTACCCCTGAAATTTTCTTTTATGGAAACTTAACTTCTCCTTCTGGTTTGTTACCTTCTCAGTGTAGACCTTAAGTGTCCTACAGTTTGAGGTTTCTACCTCAATGGAAGGCCACTCTATGGCTTTGCATTTAAGGAAGGAGGTTAGTGTTGCATTATCTACTCAAGATTTGTCCTAATAAGATTTTCCAGAACTCAGCCGAAGTGTAAATGTTGCAAATTCAGGAGAAATTCCAGCTCAATTGAGACTATTGAGAATGTAAAGAATGTCAAACTTGTTGCTACAAACAACCTATTAAAGCATAGAAGAATAGATTGAACATTCAATATAATAATTTTCAGGATGTGATGAAAGATAGAGTACTTTCTCCTCCTATAGAGCTTCTTATAGCTGTAATAAATATTTGGTCTATAGTCCTGGTAGGCTTCTTCCAAAGTAGAAGGCCTGCATTCCTAGTTCTTCATGTATAGGTAACAATAAGATGGAGCAAGAAAAATGATGTTGATGGAAAATGGATCTTTTTTTTGTTCAAATTCAGTTTAAAAACTTATTTAAATGAAATATTTGAGCAAGGCTTCAGCATGTAGGAGGACAACCAATGTTTATCTAGAAATGAAAGTCTACAATTGATTGCAATAGAGGTAATATCGACATCTTTTTTATCTGGATTAACTTCCACAATGTTCCCTTAGAATTCTGGACAATTGAGGGACTAAGCTTTCTTGTAAGCTCTTTAGGAAAGCTAATATGTATAGACTTATAAACAACCAATATGAAGGATTTGTTTTGTAAAAATATGTGCTCAATTCAAGAAGAATTTTGACTTACCTAAAAGAATTATAGTATGGAAATTCAGAGAGGATAAAGATTTATTAAAGATTGGTATCCCCATAACTTATCCATATAAGCCTAATTATGTTAGTCAAAAATTGAAATCCATAAGGAAAGTCTTCAAGACAGGATGGCATAATGAGTTGATGAGACTAGACATTCCCAAAAATATCTAAAAGTCTAGTAAGGATGACATAAAAAAGACAAAAATAGAAACAACTACTATAAATAAAGAAAAGAAGGAGTCTCAAAATGTGGAAAACTTGATTAACAAACAAAGGGAGACTTAAATTAACTTAAAGAACTCTGTTGTACTTGAGGGAACCCCAAAGGATAAGGAAGAAATCAAGGATCATACCAGTAACTCCAAAAGGAAATCATGCTATAATCTTTGTATGGAATGTTAGAGGGTTAAACGATCCTTTAAAAAGGTCAATTGTGAAGGAGGTCATTTTTACACGAAGCCTTGTATAATAGGGCTCCTTAAAACTAAAATAATGTTACCTCAGATGTAAGGTGGCCTAAAGCTTTTAGTAGTGGAATGGAAAACCATCTCTAACCATCTTTCATGTTACAATGGGAGAACTATATGTCTTTATAATTCAAACAAGATAGATGTTCAAGTAATAGGGGAAAGTGATTAATATAAGCATTTAAAAGGTCAAATGGTTGGTATGCATGCAAAATTTGATATGAAGTGATATATGCTTCAAAATTCTCATTTCAAAGAGAAAAATTATGGGAAGACCTCCAAACTATCCAAACTAGAATTTCAGCTCATTGGCTAATAACAAGTGATTTCAAATACACCCTATCATCTCAGGAGGCTGAGGAGACAGGAGGTACAACTTGGAAACATGTAGAGAGTTAACTAATCTAGTTCAAAAGGCAAACTTAGTGGATCTCAGCTTCTCAAGTAGATTTTTCACCTAGAACAACAAGCAGTAAGGAATTATTTTTATTAGAAAAAAGCTAGATAGAGATTTGGTTAATCATTTATTTTATTAAACCAATTCACTCAATCTTATGTGAACTTTTGTGAAAACTCTTTCACTTATCAATCTTACATTCATATTCAAAACTTTTCTCCAGTTAAAAAGCCTAGAGCTCTATTTAGATTCTTTAATAGTTTAGCTCTTCAAGAGGGCTTCCTATAAATAATTCAAAATGGCTAGAATCAGAAAGTCATTGGTTACAAAGCTTTTCAGCTTAAAAAGAAGCTCAAAATTGTCAATTCAGCTCTTAAGATTTTTCCCACGGATCAGTCTAAAAGTGTTAATGAAACCAAGCTCAAATTAAGATAGGATAGAAGATTGCTACAAGTTTCCCCGTAATAATGGCTTGAGATTAGTTTAAACTCAAAGATTAAGGGCACACCAAAAAGCTCTAAATTTGCATAATTCTATCTTAAAGCAGAAAGCAAGGATTAATTGGTTGAGGGAGGGTGATTCTGACACCAAATTATTTCGTTCTTCTTTACAAGCAAGAAGAAACAGGAACAAGATTACAGAGCTTTAAGAAAACTTAGTGAATGCATATTTTGATCAAAAAAACCTACAAGAACTTGCCAGGAACTTCTTTATTAACTTGATGGGATCAAATGATGCTAATCTAACAAGCTTCAATATAAAAAGTTTCTTTGACAGCACTATAAGCTAGGATCTGAAGGAACTTTTAGTGACCCCCTTCACAAATTAAGAAGTTAAAGATGACGTATTTATTTTGTATCCACGTAAAGCCCTTAAACTAGATGGGTTCTTTGCTTGTTTCTTCTAAAAAAATAGGATATCATATGTAATCTCTTTACTGAAGCAGTTTTGGAATTTTTTGGTTATTTGAATATGTTGATAGGCATGAATCACACCTTCATTTGCCTCATTCCTAAGAAGTAAAATCCTTCTTCCAAGGGGACTATACGCCTATTTCATGTTACAACGCAGTGTACAAAGTAATAACTTTGGCTAACATATTAAAGTTAGCTCTAAAGGAAACTATAGATCCAACTCAAGGAGCCTTTATTAATGAGAGATATATTGGTGATAATATTCTTCTAATATAGGAGTTATTGAAGGATTGAAATACATGAAGATCCATTAGAAGTTGCTTATTCAAAATATATTTTTATAAAGAATTTAACACTATTAGATGAAGCTTCATACAATCTTATCTAGAAGCACTTGGGTTTCTAGATCAGTTTATTAAGTGGATTGTGATTTGCATCAAAACTTCATCTCTCAATAATCTTGTTAATGAAATTCCCACTCAATCCTTCAAGAAAGCTAGGGGAATTAGGCTAGGGGCCTTAATTATTCACCTTAATGATGGAAGGATTTTTCAGAATACTTGATAAGCTTATAGCCTACAATGGTGGATTTCAATTTCATCACAAATGTAAGGAACTTAGGATAACTCAATTGATCTTTGCTGATGACCTTAGGCTTTTTAGTAGGGCTAATATTCAATCAACAATAATCATGTTAAATATTCTAAATCTCTTTACAAATTGGTCAAGATTAATAGTCAACATAGAGAAGAGTAGCTTTTTCATCTCTTCAGATGTGATGAACTAAGTTGCTCCGAGTAAGAGCTCAAGTTTTGAAATCTACACCTTTACCTTTAATTATTATGGTATCCCTACTTCTTCAAAAAAACCAAAATTTGCATATTGCATTCCCCTTATTGAAGGGTATAAAACCAAAATCAATGCATGCCAAAATAGGTTAATATCCTTTGCAACTAAGTTAAATCTAATAAATTCAGTCCTTAACAGCTTGTATGTTCATTGGAATGCTCACTTTTTATTGCCAACAAGAGTCATCAAAGAGATTGTAGAATTATTAAAGCATTTCTATGGTCTGAAAAAGATGATAATTCAAAGGGTGTAAAAGTTAGATGGGAGGAAATGACCATTCCTAAGAGCAAAGGGGGCTTAAGGATTATTCCTATATCTCTTATGCAAAAAGTCCTGTTGAGTAAAAAGATTTGGAGGCTACACATAAATATGATAGCTCTTTGGAACAAATGGATAGATGAATTCTACTTCAAGAATCAAAAAGTTTTGGCAGATGACAAATAATAGGGAACATTATTGGAATTTTATTTATATACCAAATTAAAGGAACTTGGTGTATTCTTGGATCAAATGTAAACTAGGAAATAGGTCAAACACATGGTTTTGGTATGATAATTGGTTTGATCTTAACCCTCTCATCCTAAGAAATGAAATCCTTCATTTGAGAAATAGAATCCATATTGATGCTAAAGTCTCCTCACTCATCCAACATAGAAATTGGTCTAGAAATTTCAGAGGTTTCACCTCTCTAATAGGCTACTTACCTTATCTCTATAATATATGCATAGAGGACAACATTGTCTAGACTCTAAATTCTAAAGGGGTCTTCGAAAATGAATCTTGCTATAAGATCTATAGAATGAGCATTAGAGATGTATCATGGTATGATCTACTTTGGAAACACTCTTTAAACCCGAAAGCCTCCTTAAATCACTTTCCTTGTGATAAATAATAGAATCAGAATAAAAGACAGATGGTTTGGAACTTATGATCTCACCTATGTTTTATGCAAAGAAACTGAGGAAGATAGAAAACACTTATTTTTCCTCTGTAGGTATTTTAAAGCTGTTAGAGTAGAGTATTGCATATGCTAGTGTAATATTGCCAAAATTACGAATGAAATGGAGTTCTAGCCTAGATTACTAAGAAAGTTAACCACCTTAAGTAGAATGGAGAGCTCTTCAAGACTGCTTTCACCACAACAATTTACTTACTTTGGAAAGTAAGAAATAACATGATATACTAAGGAGTTGAAAATGGAAAGCATCATGATAGTAAGCAAAAAACGTACAAAACAAACTCACTTATGACAAGAAATGTAGATGAAATTTGTAAGTTTAGGTTTCTTGTAATCTCTATCTTGTTTTGACTTAGTTCAAAGGATCAAATTGTAAGTTGAAACTCATTATATTGTTGTAATGGCTTTTTGCTAATGTTAATATAATTTTTATTCACTTTTTCCTAAAAAAATTGGTTAAAAGAAACTAGTCACTAATTAAATTATAATATAGATAAATATCAAAATTTGAAATTTAATTAATACAAATGAAGACTAAGAGTGAATAAAATTGAAAATAAGAAAAAGAAATTAAACATAAATTGATGCAAATTAAATAAGATAGAATGACAAATACACACAATTTGTAATTAAATTAAATGTAGTTGCATGTCATTAAGAATATTTAAATTGAAAAAGAACAGAGGAAAAAAAGGTTGAACAAAATTATCAACTTATACCAAAGGAGTCCATATTTGCTCAAAGGAACCTCAAAAAGGTTACTTCTCACTAACATTCATGAAATAAGCTCATAAATTTGTAAAAGAAATGTGATAGGTGCCAAAGACATTCCAACCTATAATAGGCTACCTAACAATATCTAGTGCATTTTCTTTCACAAAATGGTGAATGGATATCCTACTAACTTATCCTCCCTCTATTAGATAACTAAAATTTGTATTAGAAGTTGTCAACTTTTTGACTAAATATATAGAGGTAGAACCACTAGCAAAAATAATAAATATGAGGATAAAGAGTTTTTAAAGGAAAAATGTCATAAGTAGGTATGGTTGGCCATTTTTTATCATAATAAATAATATAACATAATTTGATTGAAACGATTTGTAAGGATATGAACATCATACATCATTTTATGTTAGTTGTATGCCCCAAGTAAATGGTCTCGAAAGGAAACCAATATAGCACTACTATAGGGTTCAAATACAAAATTTAAAGAGAAAAGGAACATGACCAGAAGAACTTTTCAGCATCTTATAGGTATGTAACAAAATGACAAAATCAATTATAAAGGAAACGCCCTTCAATGTTGCATATGTAATAGAGGCTTTACTTCCTATATAATTATGTTTGCATAGCTCAAAAGTCCAAGCCTATAACTAAATAACTAACTAATGAGAATGAAACTAGACTTAGTTAAATAACATAAGGAGAATGACAGTATAGAAATAAGATATACCAATAATGTATCAAACTCACGAGAAAGACTACATTCTTAAGCATAAGAGAAGTACAAGCAAAACTAGCCCACAATTAGATGGTTTACAAACTTATAAAATTATATTGAGAAGTTAAAAACTTATAAAATTAGATGGTTTAGAGTTCTCTTGAGTTTGAAATGGAGCAATTTTAAGGATATACTTCTACTAAAATAGGCTTTCATATTACTTGTACTCACATCATTAACCAGTAATGACAATAAAGTATGATATCTTCCCATTCCAAAAGTGATGTTAAAAACCATGCAACCTAAAGGTCTCAAGTCCAATTATAGTACATTTTAGCTCCTTTATTTCCAAAACAAAAACTGAAATAAATCACAAGTTAGTAAAGACTTTACGTTCAAGAAACTAGATACACAAGAAGGGGGTTGAATGGTGTATCCTCCTTTTTGAATATAAAATCTCGAAAAGAACTTCTCTTTCTGATTAGAAGAATATCACAACTAATTACGTAGTTAAATCACAAATTACTTCTCTATGAGTTTTAACAACAAAGTAAACTAAAGTAGAGAGTAGAGAATAGACTATGCGATTTTTATACTGGTTCACCCCAAATTGTGGGCTACGTTCAGTCCTCAGAGTTCATCTGAGTGTTCTACTATTCTTTAAAAGATTACAAGTATTCTTTCTTCCCTTCCAAAACCTCTTCTGGTCTCTTACAAAGTATTCTTTCACTATCTTAGCCTCTCCAGGCTATCAACTTTTTCTTTCTCTCACTAGAAAAAGATTGTGAGCTTTTGTTACAGTAATGTTAGCTCTATTCTAAGTAAGCACAGTAA